>JAOBRG010173876.1:0-18059 GCA_027574985.1 Umimayanthus nakama | reverse complement strand
TTTGGTTAATACTAAAACAACTATCCCCCTCAGTGTCGGTGCCTAGTGAAAAATATTCACCTCGCCGCTTCGCAGCTTGGTAGAATATATTTCACTATTCACCTCCACTTCGGGGGATAGTTGTTAAATATTATTACTCTATTAAATACACTGTGTATATCATTAGCTATTGGAAGTAGTATTGCTTTCTTTCCCATGCAATGAATGAAGTAGCCGAGTCACTTCCCTTAATTGTGCAGCCTGTTGCTCGATATCAAGGCCCAAGCTTTCCACCCTATCTTTTAGAACAAGAATCTCATTGTTCTGCTCATCTTCTTTCATTTGTTCTTTCCTTTGACCTCGGTTTATTTCAAAGAAAATAGTTCCTGCACCAATGCCATATATGAAAGCTTGTCCAAGCATCTCCGCTCCCATTTCAACTGCCTTCTCTTCATTGAGAGGCTTAAGGTTGACTGGCCCTTTAAGTCCCATAAAGCGCATCTTTACAAAAGTTTCCAGTCTGTAAACTGATAGTGCAAAACAATTTTAAGATATATTTTGTGTAGCTAGTTACTAGTACACAAACACAAGTAAAAAGTAATGAAAATTGTGTTGCTAAATTTTCCTCTTAACAGCATCAACACTTTCCACTTGACTAAACTCTCTGGGGGGAGTAAGGCCTTGTACAACTGCACCTGTCGCTAAACAGGGTGCAGTTGGTGGCCATTCTCAGTTCATTGTAACAGGGTATGAAAAAAACAGACTTGTTTCCAGGATATTTTTTTAAATTGGGAGGTAAGAGTGAGTGCACTAGCATTCTAACTTTAGAGTGCTGTATTTTTGTTATGTTATATATATTTTTATTTTCTGATATAATCCGATCCATTGATTCAATTCAATGTTCCGATCAGATAATCCGATCTTATGATCCGATCCTATGATCTGATCCAATGACCTGATCTGACGATCTGATCTGATGATCTGATCCCATGGTCCCTTGATCCCAGTTTTGAAAACGCTGGACTTAACACTGTTTTATGACACCAAAGTAGAGTTACACTGTACAACAGCTACTAGTTAACTAAACTGAGTAAGTACTGTGATTGTGTGAGAATCTGGGCCCGGTTGTACGAAGGGTGAATAACTTTATCCAGCGGATAAATCCCTATCCAGCGGATAAATCCCTATCCAGCGGATAAAAGTGGCGAGTTCTTAATTTTGATTGGTCGACGAGCAAGTTTTTTCCACTGTCAAATGTGAGAAATGACTATTATGGAGGATTTTTGAACTGAGTCGAGATTAAAGCGTATCAGTTCTGTCGGTGTCCAAGAAAACACAAGAAAGTAAAATGTACACATCTGTTGTTTGAAAAAACCCTTAATTAACTTATGTTTGAAACTGTCTCAACTTACCCTGTCCAGAGAACCGGACAACTTGTCTTCTGAACAAATCGCTCCGTTTTGCGCCAATTATGATACCATTTGCGATGGGCTTTGCAAGCTGCTTGATACCTAGTGTGACCAGTTTTATGAGTGGAAAAGCTCCAGCAACCATCTTATTAACGCTTCAATTTTATAACAGCTTCGATAAAACACCTTATTTATCGACTGGAGTCTGTCATTTTGTTCTACTGCATCATGGCTGAAAGTGAAAGTCACTTTGATTTTGTCCGCGGTGTCACGACACTTTCGGAGACTGGACCCAACTGTTGATGCCAAGCTGATTCATCGCCATGTTGCTGATTATTTTGTTACTTTCGAAAATGAATCCAATATTGATCGATTGATGCCATTCTTCGTAGTTTGACATGCTGTTGAGCTACTTTTTGCTGTAATGGAACGTGAAGTGTATGTAGACTCAGAAGAAGCATTAAATCTGGTCGAGAATGAGTTGGGAATTCCACGTTCTCAAATCGCTGTCAGTGGATCAAGAGGGGGCAACTATCTGACATGTTTGGTACGTAGGGGTACAACACAAATTTATAATGTTCAGTACCGCATTTAAGCATGACTCCTGCTCTGATTTATCATAACTTGGCTTTACATTTCATTTGGTTACATTATTAGTGTAAAGTTTGTTCTTCAAACCAATATCCGGATTGAGGATTAGCCAGTTCTCCAGCTGACTGTCACTGTGTGGATCGAAGGGGGAAGGGGGTGGTGGAGGACGAGGGAGGAGTTATGTTACCGTTAAAAGTAACCCCCATCTTTCTTCAGGACATGGTTGTGCTAAAAAACCTGTCGGACAAGTATAAAATGCAGACTTCAGAAGTCTGCAGACCGGCATAAAATGCAGACCGAGTATTAAAAAAATGGAGGGTCCAACATCTGTTAAGGACTTTCTCAGGCAAGAAGAGGGAGAAGACTGCATGAGAAATCATAGACATAAGCCACTTTTATAAAATCGATTAATGAAAGAAATTGATATCAGAGTATACAACAATCACAAAACATACCCACATCAATAGATTAAAGCTGAGTATATTTAGTGTTAGTGCTATTATAAAACATGAGTGGGATCGGAATTGCATTCTAAAAGGATTAAGCAGGATGGCAGGATGAAAGGAAAATGTGTGGCTGGATGTGGGATCGAAACAACAAAGACCTATGTTGGACCCTCAAAATGCAGACTGAGTAAAGCAATTGCAAAAGGGTAATAACATGGACTACGAACCCAAGGAGATCTGTTCCTCGGAGGTTCTTCTTCTGCCTCTGGACTTTGAACAAGCCATTAAACATACAATCCTGCATTTTTAAATGGTAAAAAATAAGCTATTAAATTTTAAAGGCAATGAATCTCCATATGTTTGAAGTTTCACTCCCTGAATGACAATGCCTTTCAGGTAGATGAGTCTTGGTTAGGTAACCTGGCCAAAGGTATTGTCGCGGATGCTGTTACACATTCTGGGTCAGATTATGAACTAAAGCTGTTACTGCAGTCGTCACACTGTGCTCCTGACCCCCCCTGGCATAGAGTGTCCATTAGAGCTGCATTGAAACAACCTGAGAAAGCTGAATGCGCTATTGATCAAGCTCACAGGAACAGGTTAGTATTTCTTCTATTGACTTTAGGGAGACCCTGTACAGATGAGTATAAAGTTATAGCCACATTCACACTTCTCCTTAAACAGGTTTAAGTTAATCGTAGTTGAAAATTAACTTGACAGTTACCACACTCAAACTGGCTTAAAACCTATATAAACAATTATGTTAGTTTATCATTAAGGCATTAAATGCTCATTTCGGAACCTAAAAAAACCTATAAACATATTACAAAAGCAAGATTTTAAAGTTGAACCAGTTTAATATATAATCAAGTTTTAATTAGTGCTTGGTATGAATGCGGTATATGTCAGTTTTGGGTTGTCGGTTAATACTCCCTCTTTAATTCAAACCCTTCTCGTAAGAAATCAAACTTCCAAGACTCTTCAAATGGTTATTTATCGAACTGCTATTGAACTCTTCTTCTTAGAGCCATGTGAGCTTTCAATGTAAATTTAAACACTTTTACTGCACTTCAGTATAAATGAATTTTAAATTTTTTTTTTTATTAATAGTATAGTTTGTATTTATATTTCAAGCAATTTTTTAATATAATTGTAAAGTTTTAATGCAATCAGCTGTAGAAGCTACTGATTATGTTTTTAACGTAATAAATTATTATACTTACTGTCTTACTATAGTATATTCTATTTTTATTGAATAGTTGTTTTATACAGTATTTAAGGGATCATTCTTTTATGGGTAGGGGGGCTGGTGGTTTTTTTAATTATCACTGAAAAATTTTGCATGACCCCACCCCCATTTTCCCTTGAGTGCCCTCCTCGGACTAGCACAGTTGTCTGTAAAAAAACACCTTTCCCCACAATTTTTGGGATGCTTTCCCCAGAAACCACCAACCACCCCCCCCCCTTCACTTTAAAATGAACGGTCCCTAATACATGTTTTCTTGTTAACTAGCAGATGTACAACTACTTCAGTTTAACTGTTTTGTAAGTTGTTGTAAGTATATATTATAATCATGGGTTCATATGATTGAACACTTTGAGTCCAGTACAGGAGACCACCCCTCACCCTCGCTAAGCTTTTTGCATGTTTCAAATAAAATATTTACTCTAAAACTTTGTAAAGAAAAATGGGCCTCCCCAACCTTCAGTCATCGTTTCTGGTGGCTCTTCAGGCCAACTGAGAGTTCACTGTCTGGTACATGCCATATATTGCAACAACTTCAGTTAATTCCTGGTTTGTGTTGCATAGTTCACAAGAGCACCATTTCCAAGATAACGAACAACTCCAGACAATTGGTGAACTTCTGGACCACATCAGCAGGAAGAATCATGAAAACAATTTGGAAGGTGCCATGAGACAGTACTCACAGCACACTGTCTTGTCGACGTCAAACCACTGCCGTCATTCAGTACTCAAGGTAAGTACTACTTACAATTAATTGAAGTAGTGCTGGGTTGAAGGGGAAGGGACAGACAATACTCACACCACACTGTCCTGTCCACGTCAAACCACTGCCATCACTCAGTACTCAAGGTAAGTACTACTAATACAATTAATTGAAGCAGTACTGGGGTGAAGGGGATTGGACAGACAGTACTCACACCACACTGTCCTGTCCACATTAAACCACTGCCATCACTCAGTAGTCAAGGTAAGTACTACTAATACAATTAATTGAAGCAGTACTGGGGTGAAGGGGATTGGACAGACAGTACTCACACCACACTGTCCTGTCCACATTAAACCACTGCCATCACTCAGTAGTCAAGGTAAGTACTACTAATACAATTAATTGAAGCAGTACTGGGGTGAAGGGGATGGGATAGACAGTACTCACACCACACTGTCCTGTCCACGTCAAACCACTGCCATCACTCAGTAGTCAAGGTAAGTACTACTAATACAATTAATTGAAGCAGTACTGGAGTGAAGGGGATGGGATAGACAGTACTCACACCACACTGTCCTGTCCACATTAAACCAGTACCATCACTGAATGCCCTCTGACCCAAGGTCTGCACCCCCTTCTCTCACTTGCCCTTCTTCCCTGCTGCAAGGTGTCAATTGTCTTTTCTCAATTGCCCCAAAATTTTCACCCATTTTTTCTGTTACCTTCTCCTCTGTCCAAGAACAACGCTCCCTTGTGTGTCCAACTGTGCTTCTAAATTCCCATAGACTTCCCCTTCTCTCATTTCCCCTTTCCTCTGCTCCAAGGATAATACTCCCTTATGTGTCCAACTGTGCTTCTAAATTCCCATAGACTTCCCCTTCTCTCATTTCCCCTTTCCTCTGCTCCAAGGATAATGTAGTACTCCCTTATGTGTCCAACTGTGCTTCCAATTAAATTCCAATGGAGTTGCCCTTCTCTCATTTCCCCTTTCCTCTGCTCCAAGACCCATCACCAATTATTTTATCTGCTGTTCTTTCTGTGCTTCATTTACCCAACCCCCTTTCTCCACTTTACTGCTTCTTCTGCCCCAAATTCCCCAACTCTTTCATCACTACCATTCAGTATCATGATGGTAAAAATGCCTATCCTCCTTTCAGGATGCTGTGAAGCAGGCAGTCAGAGATGTAGCCAGGCTGTCTGTTATACATTTGGGTCAAAGTGCATCCAACTACAATGGGAAAGGACCATGTGAAAAGAAAAACGATGAAAATAGCTTGGAAACAAATAGTCTCCTTGAATCATCAAGCAGTGCTATGTCTGAGAGTCTTGATGAACTACTGTACACAGACCATTATAGGCCACAAACTTCAGATAACTTCAGCGAGAATGTTCTTCCTGTAGTCTGTGCAGTGGAAAGCGATAGTTCCTTCTTCTTTGTGGAGCCTTTTGTCCAGCACAGTTTGTTTGATCTTGTAATATTCAGCCCTGCCATTCTGTCTGGTTCCCACGTGAGGCCCCTGTTTGTTATCTACCAGCTGCTTCATGCCGTCCAATGGTACCACAGGAACATGCTGATTTGCGGAGATATTACATTACATGATGTGAAGGTTTATGAAGGTATACATGAATATAGTGTTACTGTATGTCTTTAGAAGTGAAAGTGAGTGGTGATGAATGTTGGAAAATGATGATGATGGAGTAAGGCAAGTGGTTATAAAAAATAGAGAGTGATGGTAAGTGATTATAAAAAAACTGGTTGTACATGTACGTGATGATAACTGATAGTAAATGGTGTTGCAAGTAATGATGAATGGTGGTAGGCAATTGCCTATAATATTAAAGGAAGGTACATGTAAATGGTAGTGAATTATGATAAAAGATGTCTACTGACAGTTAATGCTGGTACATGTACATGATCATTTAAACAGGTTTAGTTACTTTACAATGCATAATCAGCCTAAAATAGTTATTAAGAGTTATAATCAAACGTGAAGGTTTGAGTAGTAACGCGTTATTAACGCCTGTAGCATTCGAGCACCTTCATATTTAAACCAAGAGATTCTACACAAGTGTGCGCTGCTGCCAAGACTTCCATGTTGATTATTGCTCAAGTCAATAAAATTAAAAGGGCGATTCTTGATTCTATGTTGTTATTTTGTAAGATTTGTAATCAAAGAATCCAAATCTCAGTGAATATGGAGAATAACCATGAGCTCAAAATTTCCATCGGTTTTGAAAATTAGATCCCTTGGATTAGAAACCATGCGAATTTGGGTTGTAATGTCATCATGTGACTAATCTTCATTGAGAAATGACCACGAATATAAAACTGCAGTTACAGCCATGTTGTTGTGCTTTTCTTTGTCAAAGCTCTTTGCAGTTTTAAAGAGATTATTTTCAGTTAGAACCTCTTACTGTTTTCTAAATGCTGTTGGTTTCAGATAACTGCAGTTTGTCTCAATTTTTAGTTTAATACCAGTAATAAGTTATTCACGATCAAATTTTTCTAAACTCCTTGTCAAATAGGTAATTTCTTTATTTAACAAATTTACAAACTTATTCTTTTCCTACGGCACCAGTTAAATCACGGTGTTCTCCGTTGCTGTCACATTATTATGATTACTATTATTATTACTATTTCTAACATTATTACTATTACAATTATTGTTACTAACATTATTATTAGTAGTAGTAGTAGTAGTATTACAGTTTAGACTGTTTTAACTATAACTCTGATAATTTTTTAACGTATATTATTTTGTTCGCAGTAGAGGCCTGAAAGAAAGAGAACATGTATCACATTTAGATAAGAGGGAACTTGCAACTGATCTAAACTTTTAAAAGATAAAATAGGTATATGTACAATTGAAAATGTGATATATAGTCTAAAAAAACTTTCTCTAAATTATCGAGCGCTCCTTCGGCCTTCATCAGAATTTTGAAAACGCAAGTTCAAACGCACAACACAAAAACGAAGTAGAAAAATTTGAAATTTTAAAAAACTAAGTAGGTTTTATAAAGGACTTGTATACGCATCACATTGATACTTTTTGTCAAAGTACAGTTTATGTTCATGCGTTCAAACATCCCTTTTTCAGGTTTATGGATATTTCTTCAACGGTTTGGTGTTTCGAATCTGACTGAATGTAACCGCCAGCACAGTACAGCACCACACCAAGACACAATTCCAGTCAGTGGTGTTCCCCCTACAACCTCCACCAAGGCATTACCAGCAAAGTGGGGTCCTGCTCAACACATTCAGTCGCTGGACACTGCAGCTAGGGAGGGGGAGCTTGTTCATTTAGTAGAGCAGTGGGTCTCAGGAAATATGTCAAATTACGACTATCTGATGGCATTGAACCACTGTGCCGGACGCCGTATTGGTGACCCAAACTACCATCCAGTGTTTCCATGGGTTACTGACTTCACACAGCAAAACGGAGGCTACAGGGACCTCACGAAGTCTAAATTTCGACTCAACAAAGGCGATCACCAGCTTGACATGACTTACAAGGGAGCGAGTCAGGAGAACGATTCCAATGCTGTTCCTCATCACGTTTCAGATGTTCTGTCTGATATTACTTACCACGTCTACCTGGCAAGACGAACGCCCAAGTCGGTACTGTGTAATCACGTGCGTACGAAGTGGGAACCCAATGAATACCCTTCCAGCATGCAGCGCCTGTATTACTGGACCCCGGATGAGTGTATCCCAGAATTTTTTTCTGACACTACCATTTTTCAGTCTATTCATGCTGACTTGCCTGATTTAGAGCTTCCCCAATGGTCATGCTCGCCTGAGGAGTTCATATCTCAACATCGAGAAATGCTGGAAAGTGAACATGTTTCTCGAAATTTAAACCATTGGATCGATCTTACCTTTGGCTACAAGCTAGCCAGCAAAGCTTCGGTCAAAGCCAAGAATGTGTGCCTTCATCTTGTGGATAAGCACCAGTTTATCACAAACCACGGAGTGGTACAACTCTTCACCAAACCACACCCATCACGTTCGTTTGCGGCACCTCCCATTAGTACTCGTCTGTTGTCCACTAAGATCCATCCACCCAACTGTTTAGTCGAAGACGCAAAATCATCCGCACATGCGCATCACAGCACCCCATTAATGAGAGTAGCTGTGGAAGATACGCCGCTTTCTTTAGGGGTAAGTGGTGACCTGTCAGTTGAGGAGACCGACTCTGTAATAGATCACGCTCCAGGAGAAGAAATTGAGGGAAGTGATAGCAAAATTCAAGAAGCTGTTTCAGATGGTATGAAGCAGCAGAGCACACCAGTTGGTGAAGTGAGGACAGCTGACTCAATGTCAATCATTTTACCGATGAATTTCAACCCGATGGAGTATTTGGACAAACTAGAAGCTCTGAAAACTTTCAATAGTCAATTCCGTTTTGAAGAAACAAAGAACTGTGAAGGAACAACAGAACAGGTGAGCCAATTTTTTACTTTAACATAGACAGACATGTACACACAGACACATTATTTTCTAGAACTAAATTTTAAAAGAAATACCAAAGTAAGATATAAATTGATGAAACAGAAAAAGGAACATATCGATTAATATAGCAGTACTTGAAAATTTCGGAGATGTTTAGTGTCTAATTTAATCGTAGATTTCTCTTTAGACCATAATCATGTCTTGTAACAATTTTTTATAGACATTAAGGAAAAGATTAAAAGATACTTTTGGAGAGGTCGAGCTGTTATTAAAGAGATAGATGAAACTGTTTCGCTTGAAGGTATCGTTTGGTTCTTTTTGAGATAACGTGCGAGACATACACACTGGATGATGGTAACATTATTATTTTTTTCAATTACATGTACCGTTGTAACACACGTGTGATCTTTTGTGATATATCCAGGTCTGTGCACACACACGTAGCAGTTGATAGAGCGTTAAGGCTTATTCGACTACATAGTTTGGTATTGTCCAGCACCATTGGTTGGACAGTGCTAGGAAAGAGGATTTAAGGAATCAAGTTCGTACAATATCGTATGACAAAGTGTTCAACTGGACCAAATTTTCTTGCTTACCACATTGCTTGATGCTGAACCAACAGTGTGGGATCTGTGCACATTCAACACATTCGATATGGTCCAGCACCATTGATCAAACATTGTTGATGAAGTAGGAAAAGAGGGTTGAACCAATACAACTCGTCCACCGTAATCCAACATCATCTAGAAGGTGTTCGTATGGACCTAACATTGTTTAGATCAATATGTTGGATCTGTACAATCAAGTGTTTAATGGCTATCAACACACTCCAGTGGCAGAGATTACAGAGCCGAACTTTTTCAAGAGGCCTGCAAGACTGAAAACTTCCTTCAAAGTAAAAAAAGACCTTGAAATTATTTAAGCTTGTTCCAACTTTTAAGTTTTTAAAAGTCTTTTAAATGTGAAGGACCACACGTTTAGGGCAGGTTAATGGTAATACTTCGAGTAGCGCGATTAAACCTGCGTAAAACTAACACGGCAATACCCTTGCTTTCAGATTTTGTTTATATACATCGCTTATTCCTATCAATGACTGCAAGCCGTGCTCCAAATTCAAACAAGGACTATTAGACAGCTGTCAGGGGCGCCTAATATTTTGTCGGTCGACCTCTTGAGTTTAATCTTTGCATTTCAGAAGCGCCGACCTGTTATATTGACGATTACCTGATACACTAATTAACCATAAAGGAGACGTACGCTATTTTTAGACTCGCATGTACCTAAAGGTAAACACTTGTGTTTTCAATAACATGTTATACACTGCACATCTAAAAAAGATGGTTGCGCAAACACTTCATGAACACAGACGTTTTTAAATGTTTAAAAGCAGCACAAACCAGATGCTTTCGGCTCGATCTCGTGACCTGCGATACTTCTGTACTTTGAAGCGACGCCCAGCTAGAAAGCTTTACTTTGTTACTGTAATAACAAACACATTGGCTACACAGGTTATAACAAACGTCGGTTTCATACAAGCATGCTAATTATGGAACTAAATTAAAAGCTTTCAGAGGCGGAGAGTTTCAGTACTGCTGCTCAGAGAGACTTACAAGCTCTTGGTTGTCTTATTGTGGAGATGTTTGCCTCAGACAAGCTGCGCCTGGTTTCCACAAACCTGACACGTGATAGCAGGGTACAAGCGATAGCTCACCTTTGCTCTTCATCGCCCAAGATTTTACCAAGGTTTGATTTTGCTTTTGAACAAACTGCTACCTGTTTTAAGGTAGAGTTTTGTGCTAACATGTTGAAAAACAGTTTTGCGAAACGTAGGTCGCAATGATGGTGAATAATGGCTAACGATGGTTAATTACGGTTAATGTGGGTAAATTATGAAAATTTATGAGAGGAAGGGGCTGGGGGGGAGGGGCTGAAGCTCCCCCCCCGACTTTTTGAACACTATAAAGAGTTACTGATAGAAAGGTGTTATCAGCCACCACCCCCTCCCCCCACTTTGAGTCACTAGTCAGACGTCAAGCCTTAACTACAAAGTAGCTCTGCGGTCACCAGTTACGGTGAATGGTAGTTAATGATGGTGGTTAACGATGAGGATTACTTTTAATGTAACTGAACAAAGTTAAGTGGTGGTGAGAATTGCTAAATTATGGTGAGTAACTTAAATTCTGGTAAAAAATACCATGGGACGGTGAATTAGATATGTTGAATTAATGGTTTTATTGTAGAATAGCAAAGCGCTATGTGGCTATGTGTTTATTATCATTATTGCTGTTTCTGTTATTTTTGTTCATTTGATAACACAAATGATTGCAGATAGTGGTTAGTGAAGGTGAGTAATGTTTAACGATGATAAACATTGGAGAATGATTGTGATAAGTGCCTTAGTGATGCTGAAACAGTTTTGAATGATGATTAGTGATAAGAATAACAGCAAAGGGTTAGAAGACGTTCTGAATGAGGCGTCGGCGGAGAAAACTGACAATGCTGATGGCGAACTGTGGAAAAAACGGTGAAATTAACAGATGGCGCGTAATTAATGATCGTAGTTGATGGTCGGTTTCGACAATTGATTTCAGACGGGGATGATTATTTAATGATTGACGTTTACAAGATAGGGCCGAAAACTGTGTTATAGCAGTGAATATTTTAAATCACACAACTCTTTCATGAGCATGAAAAAGCAGCTTTGCAGTTTCTTTTTGACTGAGATACCTTTATATTTTGTATCGATTTTTGAAATAGGTTTGTGAAAAGCGGTGTTTTGGCTTTGCTTGGACAAAAAGTGTCATCACGTGATGAAGGCCGAGGTAGTGGTCTACCACCGCTGACCCCAGGACTGCTGTTGCACCCCCAAGCTGGGTTGTTCCCGTTTCCTGGCTATTTTGAGCAACTGCACTCATTTCTGGGCGGATTCTACAGGGAAGGTTTAATCGTTTCTACGGAGTGTGAAGGTAAAAAACCTTTGTCACATCAAGACATAGCCGATTGTAACTGACATAAACATACCAAAAAAAGTATAGCATGTAACCTTAATACGCACTGGCAAAAGAGTACAATATGGTTTTAATATACCATAAACATAACCCCAAAATAAACAAACCCTTTTGTTAAAAGGATAGTGTAATACCCATTCCATGCTGGATTCCTCTGTGAAACCGGAACAAGTGCAGTACACTAAAGACCCGCAACTAAGAACCTGAAAGTTAGAACCTGTTAGCCTAAACTTTGGATTTGAAACCTCCTTTATAAACAAGAACCTATTGAGCCTAAAAGTTGAAAACAGGTTCTTATTTTCTAAATCATATTAGTACATTACAGCTGCAGTACAAGAATCCTATATGAAAAAGTAGATTCTCATTACAATAAAAATGTTTTTTTTATAAAAAGCAATGCAAAAAATTATGTAAATTGGGTAGAAAAGAGAAAATAGGCCAATAACCTTTATTTTTTGTAGCTGAGTTTTATTTGCTTCTCTCCAGAAATAAGAATTTGTTTTAAGAACCTACGTGGCCTAAAACTGTGTTAATTACTCCCCAAACACGTGGGTTCTTAGTTGCTGGTTTTTGCTGTAATTATATCACCAATTGCATTCTTAACGTGTTTCGAATTCCTCAAAACTCGATTATCTGTATCATATTTACAGCACTTGTTAGAAGATGGAATAGTCCTTTTCACGGATACCTGAAAAGTAACCAAGCTTAGACATGAAGCCGAGGCGAAAGTTGTCCTCGCACAGTTAGAGAGTTGGAAATAGCAGACATGCTAATAAGTTTCTTTCTTATGATAGTTATTTTCACTTCTCTAACTGTGCAAGGACAACCTTCGCCTCGGTTTCAAGTCTAAGCCTGGTTACCTTTCAGGAACCGTGAAATGGACTATTACCGATATTCGTAGTATTTTGTGAGTTTTATAAACTGTTTTTTCGAGCAATGTAATGATAGTGTAGACGTATCTGAAATGCAGCCCACTAAGTATGTCTACTCACTTCAGAATTTCTGTTCTCATTGTCAGGAGAAGACGCCAAAAACCCAGTTCCCAATGCCTTGTTTCCGCCGTTGAGGATGGAATACTGTTTCCAAGATAAAGAGAAGTCAGGCTACACTATGGTTCAGGTGGATTTCGCAGTGCGCAAATTGCCCTCTCTCATCCCAGAGTTGGATGAAGAAGGACTTCAGCTACTCTTCTACCATCTTGAGCCTCTGTTCAAGTGTCCTGTGGTTCAGCTCTACACTTACACCCAACTCTTTGATCTCCTGTCTCAGGCGTATGGCCCAAAAGTTACATCCAGAATCTTCATGAAACCCCTGGTGAAGCTTTTCGATTCGCATCTCATGGCCAATTACGAGCACATCCTGACTCAAAGCTTTGTATCCCAGTTAATTGTCCGCTTTCGGTTGGAGCAGTTTTTGTCACATTTTATCAACTTTGTTGTAGACGCCGTTGCATTCAAATCACTCGGTACGAAACATTCAAAGACTGAGCATCGAAGGATGTCTGAATTTGGCTTGGGAAAGTCCACAGAAAACCAGGATGCCATAGATTTGGAGCTGAAGGCTTCCAAATACGACGTGACCCAGGACGAAAGTGTATCTCCTCAGAAGGTACAATCTGGAGGATCTCTTGAGGAGCCCGAGTCTGCCTCTCCTTTCTCAGTTCCTGTTGATCAGCTGCCAGGCGACGAATTGAATGTGCGAGTGTTTCCTAATATGCTTGGGGATGATGACGCAGATCGCCCTCAACGGCTACTGGCAGACAAAGAGGATGAAGAGGAAGATGACCGAGATCCATGGAAGGCGTGGTCGATGGAAAAAGAAGGTAAAAAGGTTGATGTGGAGATCGAGGAAGAAGTTGACATAACAGTAAGACAGACAGTATCGTTAGAAAAGGATCAAAACGAAAATGACGAAGTAGGTGCAAACATTGAAGAAGACCTCCACACAGGTCCAGCAGGGAATGCATTTGAAGTAGAAAATGGAAACGAGGGTAAAAATGTTTCAACTAAAATGTTGGGAAAGCAACAAGAGGAACCACAAGATGAAGCCGAAAAAACTCAACAGTCGGAAAGCAAGAACGAACCCACTTTCGACTCATCAGTATATCCCACAGTAGAAGAGAGCAAAAACCTGTTGAACCAAATTGAAGAGCAGTCCAACAAAGAAGTTGGCAATGAGGAAGAGCCAGAAGGTGAGGATGAAGATGACGATTCCGGTGTTTCTGAGGATGATGAGACAATTCAAAACTCTGAAGATCTACCGATGTTCCGTGAATATCCCAACGAGACATCGGACGACACACCAAAAGGCTACGACTCTAACAAGGAAACTTTCACATGCGGTAGCCCGTTTCAAGAGCCAGCCTTAGATCTTGTCTCCACTAGTTTGAAGGTAAGGCTATTCGTTAATTGTGATTTCGCTTTTTGATTCCTTTATACCTATCACCCTGCAACAACTGTATGGTATCACAAACATGAACAGATCTTAAAGCATTGCAGAAATGGTATGGAATTTGCGATCATCTACTTCAAAAGTCAGTTTTCGCTTTGCATTGCCAGTGTCAAGCATTTTATGTTTTTAAACCATCTTCAGCTTGCTGGGTCTTGTGGCGTTTTTAGTTTTTACAAATACATCAACTTTAAGGTTAGACATGTCTGGCTACAACTCAAGCGTTTAACTTAGCTATTTATGTAGTGATTCCCTTTTGCACATTCTTTTTCTTTTGCGTTACATCTTTTATGTTTTTTGGTCTAAGCCGTCCCAACACATCGCCTGCCTCTACTAGCTTTGCTATTTGCAGGTGGTGTGTAATTTGCAAAATTTGATTTAATCTTAATAAAGATTGTTGTAGTTGTTGTTGTTCATTTCTAACAAAAGAGTTCGCCCCGTTTAACACATTGGTCCACATGACTAGAACAAATCGATCGTACCACCAAGAGTTACAAATGAGTTACAAGTCGTATAAGGCTTTGGAACCTTACCCTAGATGGTCGAGCCGATGAAAACATTCTTCCATAGTAAGTAGGTATAAACAAAGTCATCGTTTTAGGTCTTTCGAGAGGTATTTCTTCTGCGGACTTGTTTTATAAAAGAACACAGCTTCCAATAGTACTGTTTTCCATATTTTCACAGTAAGGCTCTACTCTGAGAACGAAGTATTTCATTGGTCATTGAACAATAACAGTAACAATAACTGATACTTTTGAACAATATGCTATTGTATGTTTGTTTACGGATGGCCAGTTTTAGTGTTAAGGTTTCGGTTATTTTTATTATGTTTTTATCCAATGAGATCTTTCGTTCTCAGAGTAGAGGGCGACTCTATTTTCAGGGTCAAGTGAAGAAACACGAGATTTCTTGTTGCCTGTGCAAGCGTGTAGGACTAACCTGTTGCCCCTTGGACAAGCTCACTGACAGCTCTAGATACCGCATTCAAAAATTTAGTTGCCCTGAGAACTGGTTTAATCCGAGCCCTGCATTCATAGTTGGATGGTTTAT
Source organism: Umimayanthus nakama (assembly GCA_027574985.1). Classification (NCBI taxonomy): domain Eukaryota; kingdom Metazoa; phylum Cnidaria; class Anthozoa; order Zoantharia; family Parazoanthidae; genus Umimayanthus; species Umimayanthus nakama. The sequence continues at coordinate 2,723 of JAOBRG010173876.1, read as the reverse complement.
TTCACACAGTTTTGCAGTCCTACCAGGGCTTGAGTTTCGTGTTTAATTATAAATTTTAAATAATTAGATTTAAAACAATTCATTACGCTGCAAATTATAATTGTACGTAAGAAAGATAATTACGTAGAAATGATAAAATGAATGTCAAACATTTACTTACAAAGGCGTTGATTCTTGCACACGAGCTCAATTTAAACGTTTTCTTCAAACTTTCTGTTCCCCACGTTGAAATTTAAAATGACTTTTCTATCTTAAGGAGTACGTGACGTGTGTTCTTCAGGCAGTAACCTGTTTAGGCGGTGTTTACATGATCCAGGAAGGAGTTTTAATCAAGAACGCAAACATCGTTTACACGGCAGCTCTGGAATGAAAAAGCAGTAAAAACAGATACGAGTCGAAAACATGAGTCAGCTGATCAGCTAAACCTCTCCACGTGCCTGATTCCGTATCGGAATGAGCTCGTATTTTGTTTCCTTGTTACTCGTGGAATGTTCGGCCAGATTTGTTTCCGGGACAAACACTTTGATCCCGTACGACCACCATGATAAAGGATGATGCTCGATATACCAAGTGAGGTGCCATCGTCAATTGTTTCAAAGTAACAATACATTGTTGCGTTCTTTGCGATACAACTCAGGGCTCACTGTCATTTGGTATATTGAACATAACCCATGATTAACTCGTCGTGGAATACAACTCTTGTTGGCATCATGTAAATGATATGGACACACAGTATGGAAACGGGATAAAGTCGTATTATAATGTAGCTCAACCCGGCATTATGTAAACACCGCATAGGGAGGATTTCTTTGTCTGTCACCATTGATTTAAAAGTCAACTCAGACATTTATGTTTCAGAAAACAAAAGAGGCGTTAAGCCCCGAGGTTGTGTCTGGACTAGCTGCAGAGTGTGTAACTTGGCTGGCACCTCGTCTGGGTCCTGTACTCACCTCGCGGTGTATCGCCTCCCAATTGCTCCACATGTTGTCCCGTTGCTACATGGGGCGGGTAGGTGTGGACAATGAACAGGAGTTTGAGGGGGAGGTGGAAGTGGATGACAGGAATGCAAGATGGGTTCTCTTTTGCTTAGCGAATTTCTGCACCTTGTACGGGGAGGCCTTCATGATTTACCAGTATCTTCCGTTTGTTGAGAAGGTGGTGAGTACACGTTATTCTGCCTTCATGATTTACTACAATCTTCTGTTTGTTGAGAAGGTGGTCAGTACACATTGCTGTGCAATGAGAGGGATAGGTTGTTTTACACGCGCCATTAGTAGCAATTGTTTAGTAGCAATCACTCACTCAGGTGGTTACTGCGCAGCCTTCCCAGCGCGAGTTCACCTTTTGATACTCTATGGCTTTACTGTTTGCTTCGACTTTTCAAATTTCTGTATAGTTTTAAATAGCTTTAAACAGAGCTTTTACATCAGTAATGAAGGCTCAGAGGATTCATCATGATACTTGCTATTTTTGCTACAAACCTGATACTATCCTGTTCCCCATTGTTTGTGTAATTGACTGATTACTCGTTTCAGATCAAAGCCATCCACAGTTCCGTCAGTGCGAGAAACGAAGCAGCCGTAGCGGGGGTTCTGGCTCTCTTGAAGTACTGTCTGCCCTACATGTCCAAGGACTCGCTCATGGAGCACTTTGATGTAAGAATGTACCGTCTTGTTCACTTGTACATTTCAATGTAGTTATGCCATCTTCTCTTTGTAAGAATTGCTCCTATGTGTTACAAGCGATGTAGCTTTTGCCGCAGGTCTTTTTGCCTTTTCTGGGTATGTAGGCAGACAAAACAAAGTTTATTCTTGACATATTTATCAGAACGAAACGAAACCTTGCGAAATTGAATATAACCCTTCATGTTTGGTATGTAATACATGCAGTTTTAAATGCTCCAACAAATTGTTTTGTTTTAAGTTTTGCTTTACTTGTCCGTGGACAGAAAACGTTAAACCTTTGCTCTAGCCCCTCAACGTTCTATCGGGGGAACTTAGAAGAACCGACAAACTCGTCGAAAGGAGTAGGCTAATGCCGGTGTTGTGGACTGTCACATCTTCCTACAAAGGGAGGCGGGTCTAGAAGGGTTGTGTTCTATTGCCTGTGCTCGGCTAAGTACCATACTCAACAAATATTATAAATAAATAAACTTGTAGGTTTTTATATCTTAAGAGTTCTGGAGTTTTCTTTGAAATATTTGGCTCTTCATAACATATTTTGTTGGACAACCGCCGCTAGCTCCAAATTCTTATCCGCTCTCTAACCAGCATTTAGTGAATTTTGATACCACATCTTAGAACATCCACCACAAATCCTTAACCTCTCTAGATTGAACAAGCGAAGTCATCCTGCCTCAATCTAAACCAAAAGATTTACATACCTTATTCCTTGCCAAAACGCATGAAAACCATACCCTGAACAGTGGTACGCACCCTATAGCCAGATGGGGGAGGTCGACTGTGTGAGAAAGGCTTAAGCAGACAAGTTCTAGTAATGATGTTCAGTTAGGAGATGATTGGTAGTCCACGCTCAACTCGTTCTAATAAAACCATTCAAAGATACACACTTTCAAAATACCTAGACCTGTTGCAAAAACAACGAATGAAACAGGCCCTTTGTAGCTTGAAAGCACATGGTACATAATTAACAACTATCCCCCGAAGTGGAGGTGAATAGTGAAATATATTCTACCAAGCCGCGAAGCGGCGAGGTGAATATTT
>JAOBRG010173765.1:0-18062 GCA_027574985.1 Umimayanthus nakama | reverse complement strand
CCACCACCACCACCACCACCACTACAACCCCTTCCCCAATTTCGTTTTGTTTTTGCAATCAGCTAGTCAGACAACACCAATGCGAAAAAAAATAAAGAGAACCAATCATTTTGTTACCTTCTGTCCATCTCGAGATAAAGTCTCTCAGCTTCCTCAAAACGCTTGAAATATGCTGCCACTTCTGCTCGTTTCTTGGTTTCGTTCTATGACAAAACAAAACAAAGTGAGTCAAATGTAACTGACAACGACAATCTCAGGAATGAAGAATTGCTGTTCAGTGTGTTTAGCTTCTGTTTCATATATATTCCTGGCCTACTGAAAAAATTACGCCATGGTGAGAACAGTTACCATAATCGTTGACATTATCATTATGAACAATATCATTTTTTCTTCTTAGCGTTATTATCACCATCATCACCATCTTCAACATTATTGTTATTATTATCATTATCATTGTTATCATCATCAATAAAAATTTGTGTGTTTGATTATCCTGTCTTCTGATTACACTATTTTGTTCTTAATCATTCTCCCCAAACTGATTTTACATCTTTTCACCTGAAAAACATTTTGGTTGATGCTTCTTCCTTGCAAATTAAACCCGTCGGTCTAGCCTCCGAAAATACCATTTCGGGGGACTTAAAAGAAGCCACGTACTTTTCGAAAAGAGAAAAGTATTCCTGGTGTTGCAGCGAGGATCACTAAGGATACAATTACGTCTACAATGTGTTGCCCGCAAAGAATAAAACAACTATTCTTACTTACATCAAGTTTTACAAGCCTCTTTACAAACTTGATTCCCTGATAGTCCTGGCATCGAACGAATGCTTTGTCTGCAACTTCCAAGTCAAGTCTCTCAAGTGACGACTCAGCAAGTAGACGCCTAAAAAGTTAAAGGAAGTTACTGCGGTACATCGGAGCAAGAACTGTTTTCACAAGTCATTGTGAGATGCTTTCGTAACTCGGTAGCTCAGTTGGTAGAGCAACGGTGATCTTTTCCGGAGGTCGTGGGTTCTAACCCCACCGGGATCAGAGGTTTTTTCTCTTTCTCTGTGTGGGCCCATTTCCTATCTAGGGATAACGTTCAGGTATTAATTGGGATAATTATAAGAGCACTGTAACTTATCACAATTTAACTTAAATATATGCTTAATAGTGCTCCGCGGCCAAAACTTAGTGGTTGCCCCCTCACTCACATAATCTACGAGCCTTTGGGCTTACGTAGGCGAGTATCCTTTTGTTTAGATTACTACATGATACCGAAATCCTTAGATCGTGTAAAATACCCTTTTAAGTTATCACATAATCTTATGTTAAAATTAATAGTGATTAATGAAAGTTTAAGTCCATTTACGGAGCGCCACATGTGCAAAAAGCTAGCTAAACAATCAAAAAGTCAGCTCAACATGCGATGTCTTGAAAATAAAAATGAGAAAAATTACATACACCAGCTGAGTATTTTACTGAGCACTAGTTTAGACGTCCTTTAGTCTGCAGGTAGTTGATGTTTAACATTTATATAAAAGTACAAAGTGCTTTTTGTCACTACACAGAAAGAATCCCGCAGCAGTTAGACACTGGTGTGCACAGCGTTATGACAGCGAAAACGAGCACAGCGCTGTAGCAGCGAAAACGGGCACAGCGTTGTGACAGCGAAAACAAAAACAGCCTTGTGACAGAAGTGGAAGTGACAATGCCATGGTAACGATGTGCACATAAGTGTGACTGGGATGGCAACTGACAGTGCTGTGACACTACTTTGACAGTGATGCGTGCACTGCTGTTACACTAATATAAACATCGCTGTCAGTTACCACTGAGGTCACACTAGTGTGTACAGTAATGTTACAGCAAAGTGGTTCAAATAAAAGGGTTTGTATGGAAATTTGGCGTCAAATACCTTTTACAACACCTGAACTTGGACCTGAATGGCAAAACTTTAGGCATGTAGCAGCACACGAAAGCTTCTAATCGCAACTTGAGTTTTTTTTATACATTTCTCTGTTGACGGTTGTGTTTTATCGGCGCAACTAAAAGAAAAACAAATGTATGGAACAATTGAAATTGTAACTACACGCTGTCGCGTGCGGTTACATGCCTACAGTTTTGGCAATCAGTTCCTCTCTCACTAACATTAAATAGAGTTTTCAATTCCAAGCATTAAAATAAGAGTGTTATAAAAGATATTTTACGCCGAATTTCCATACAAACCCTCTTATTTTGAACCACTTTGCCTACCCGCCAAGGTGTTGTTGAAACCGTGATACAGTCTGTTAGTTCACATCGCTGACACACTAATCTTACTACTATCGTTGTCACAGTGCTATCTGACCACTGCTGTCACAGCAAAGTTAAGTACACCGCTGTCACAACAATGTCACTGCTACCGATACCACGCTAGTGGCAGGTGACTCTGCGGTGACATTAGCGTGGGCAGCTGTGCGACAGTAGTGTGGGATTCCTCCTGCGTAAAGTTCAAAACCACTTAACAATGCATTAAAGCACCAACCAGAGCCTCGGGTGAGGGTTGTCTTCAATGAACTGGTAGGCATCCTCGATGCCCACTTTCTCCAGCAAATCACGTGCATCTCTCAGTGACTACAAAGAAAAATTGTATTCTGTAAGGGATTCTTGCTTAAAACAGAGACACAAGCTAATGTTTTTATCTTCGCAATAATCTTTAAGCCACTTATTGTCTGGAAGGTAGACATTGACGCACGATTGGCTTGCACGATGTTGGCTCGATTGATCAAATGGCTTCAACACGAGAGAAAGGAAGGTAGAAATGAAATAACAAACATCTAAAATAGTAATAATAATGAAAGAAAAAGCAATATCAAAAAAAAAATAAGCAATTCATTTGTAGAGAATAAAATACAGATAAAACGAAACCTCTTTCTATCTTGCCCTCGAAAAAGCTACCAGTTTTCAATATCTAAGGAAAAAAATTTAAACTAATCACTGTCGATCATTTACTTGCAACAGCTGCATCAACAATTGCCGATAAATAATACAGGGTTGGTAAATTTACACATCCAATTTACGATTTCAATTTTAACAATTATTCCTGTAGCCCTGGGACAGTGGAGTACTTCCTCTTTTTCCTTTTCTACCGACTGGTTGGAACAGAACAGTACTTTTCGTTTGCACAAAATTTTCATTTTTGACAGAGTTGTTCGACTAGGTAGAAAAACTATCCTCTTTGATGAATGGAAACTTCCAGAATTTCCAAAACAGAAAAAGTGGTTAAATGGAAAGCTGCCTCACAGAATCAAGTATTAAAAAAATTTTGTAATGACAAATCTTTGTGATACATATTCCGCCGAGATAAAAAAAAAAAGTTACCGGAACATATTAGAACACAAAAGTTCTTCCTCAGAAGTAAAACTGTTTATCTTTTATGTTCAAAATTGTCGGATAACTCAAAATTTCAAAATCTTATTTTTGTTTCCAAAGAGAAACTGCTGCGCGTTTTTACTTACCTTAACCTCCAGCTCTATCAGATTTTCCTTTGTTGGGTGGTCTGGATCCTAATTGGGCAAACAAACAATAGCAATCAACCAAGAAAGCGAGTAAGCGCGATCTACTTCGTCTCAGCAACAACAAACTAAGTGAGCAGGAAAAATGAATGATAATGAATGATGGTAACTTTTAGTGAGTTATGGTGTTTCATGCTGGCTGATGGTGAACGACCATGAATTATGGTGAATGGCGATGATTAACGGTTAACGATAGAAAATGATGGTAAAGAGGTAACTTTTTACTGTACCTTCATGATTTCATCCAGAAGAACAGCTTTCACTTCAAGGTCGTTGAACTGACAGATGTACCCTGAACTTAGTATGGGCTCCTGAAAGTTGGATGAAAATATCACATATATTCTTTTCCAAACTGTGTTTCTTTTGCCGGATCGATAGCTTCCCTCAGTTCTCAAAAATGATCATTAGCAAACACGATACCAATAACCATTGTTAAATCTCTCGATAAACTATAATTTATCTTTACCGTTTTGGATACAATAAGGCAAACAGATAATACTTACTATATGGCTGACTGATTTCACGCGCTGTGATTGGTCAATTCCAGGTCCCTAAGTAGCCTACGGACCTCTAACTCTCGATATCCTTTTTAAAAGCGGAACAATCAACAAAGCCATATAACAAACATCTTCTAAACCTCGTTTGCTCGGTCCGTATGGCAAGTTATGGATCATCTTTTTTTCCTTCCTTGTTTTCATGGCCCTCGCGCTTCGCGCTTGGGACATAAAAGGAAGAAAAAAACTCGGTCCACAACTTGCCGTACGGACTTCGCACTCGGCTAATAAGAGGTATTTACCTCCGGGTCCAGATTCCTGAATATGTACATCCTTGTTTTCTCCATCATTGCAAACAGTTCCGGGTTGTCCTTCGCAAAAAAATTACATTTACTTTTAGATAAGACAATAAGCTACCATACCGTAAGTCATCCCAAAGTGATTAAAAATACAAAAATACTGAAAGGTAACAGGGTAACAGTTTAAAATCAAACTAGTTAAATGTCTGAGATTAATTTTTTTCTCCAAATGTTGGGATAAAAACCAAGAAAGGATACAACTCATTCAGAAATAAAAATAGTTTTAAAGCCCTACACTAGATTTCCAGGAAAAGGAATTTTTCTTCAAGTTAGACAATTAGTAAGACCGGAGATAAACATTTCGCAGAACATGAAAGTAATGAGAAATAAAGATTGCTTACAACATAACTGCCACCCAACTTTATTTATTTGTTTACATACGTATATTGTGAAAATTAGATAATATCATACTGTTAATAAGGTATGTCTTTTAAACGAAAACGATCAGTTGGACTGCAACTGTGAAAATTAAAATAATTAGTTAGAAGTTAGAATTGCAACATTTCTGCATATATCCATAGTTTAATTGCCAGCATTGTCATTCCAACTTTCAAAAACGGGCGTTCGACAACTCAACAATTTTTGTACTAAGCTATTTCACTCTATTTCACAAATACAGTTTCTTGTAAACGAATATACAAATTACTGGTTCTTCACCTATATCTCTAACAAAGTCAATAAAAAATGAATGTGTGAAAAGACTACGTTTAAACACGGATTTCCCCTGACGGTCAGTGTACTCACATCGGCCCATTTCATGTCCCAAACATCTTTCCTCTCAAACTTCAAGTGCTCGCCAACCACCATCTCATTCCTTGTCGGATCTGTTTTCCTTACATCCTGAAAACAAGTATAACAGCACTGACAATCCTTGTCCGTGGGCTGGGAAGTGAGGAACTTTTTATAGCTAGTCTCGAAACTGATGGAACCAAATCGCTAAACCAGTTGTACAGTCAAACCAGGTCAAGAGTTTTGCCGAAGAACCAAGATTTGGGTTTGTTGCTCAAAACTTGAATTCATTATTTGTTCGAACTTTTCAAGTTTAAATCGAAAAACGGACTTCTCAAATCACACCTTGATTTGAATAATTAAGTTTGCTTGGACTACTGAACAATAACTTCGGTTGTCTTCTCCTGCCTGTCCCCCGAGTCATGTCCAGCCTCCTTCCAATGTTTGGGTTGGTAGATGAGACGTAGTAGGATACGTAAAGTCTAAACGTTTCCAGCAGCATTGTGTAAGTGTCTGTACTATTTTGATGTTTCAAAAACATTCCAGCGATCTTACTATCGTTCACAGAGCAAAGCTATGTGCTATTATAGATTGATTTAATCTAACGTTGTCAAACCTCCGGTAGAAAGTTTATTAAAAAACCTTAATGGAAGTACACAATTAAGTTCTTAAGCCCTGGCTAACAATGATTACAGTACTTAAGTAAGGGAATTACGATTCTCGTTTACTTAATAGATAAATAATGTATGTGTATCACTTAATTTTTACCTACACCTACACGGATACTAAAACTTTTTAAAAATTCTTGCGCTTGCATTTATAGAGAAGGCTCTCCCCTCATTTGTTTTTTCACATTGGAACCCTAAAGTTCTTTTAGATCTTAGGTCAACCTTACCTTGTTACTCGTGGAAATATAAAGACGGGATCTATGAGACTTATTTAATATGATATTACCACCAAATTTTACGATAAGCCGAACTTATCGAAGACCAAAGTTTTCAAACTTGCAATCATCATCATGTCAAGTATTGTTTGGAAGTTTGATTTTGTCAGGCACGGTTTGAATTTGCCAAGGAACGGAGATTCTAAATAGTTTTTTTGTAGCGCGCATTGTTCTTGAAGGGTTCAATGAGCGTTACAAAGAAGTTTTCAGTAACTAGATCAGGGTTGACACTGTTAACTGGATGTGACATTCAAGGACTTTTTAGGACTTTCCAGAACCTTTTCGAGCAAATCCAAGCGCTTTCTGTACCAATAAATCTTAGTTATTCTGTATATTAACTAAGCATTAGGAAGATTTGCTTCCGAGGAAAAAATCAAGCCTTCGTTTACATTTTCAAGCATTGTTACATTGAAGTTATCATGTCCGGTAATGATAAACAGCTCATTTTGATTATCTTTTACAGGTAAAGGCCGAGGGGGAAAATTGTGTTCATTCCAAGGTTTTTAAAGACCGCGATTAAAATTCAAAGACTTTCCAGGGCCTTGAATTTCCTTTTCCAGTACCACGATTTTCCAGGATTTTCAAACATCGTGGCAACCCTGACAGATGTAAGATTGTGACAAGATTGGCATCAAAAGTAGTTAGTGCAGTAATTCGTTCCCGAGTTTATTCTATTCCATTTCAATCTATACATTCAAAAATCACTACTATATTCTGTGATATTATCTTATGACCCTCACAATTTCTTTGTATAACTGTTTCCAGCTCTTTCATGCAGGCATTAATATCTATATTACACTTGGTTAACTAAAATTCAAAGAGCGCTTCATACTCACCAAATCAAAGAACGTCAGAACGCCTGAGATATCGATGATAGCAAGACGCCTAGAACATGAATGAAGCAACAGTTACAAGTAACATTGCACACGGCTTTGGTTGGAACAGTTTGCTTTGATAACGGATAAAAAGAAAATACGCCAACCACCAATTTTTTTTCTCCATCAGTCGATAACACGAAATATGGGAATAGTTCCATTTTAGTGGTCTTCAACATTGTGCGTTACTCCAACTACATAACAGATATAAAAATTCAGCTATTTAAACAGAACGTACACTCAACTACTTCAACCGACACACTTTGCTTCAGAGGGAAAGTCTGACACGTTTTTGAGCTATTTCGTTAAACCACTGATAATCGCAACTTGCCCGTGCATGAACACACTCAATTTTCTGCTCCACTACCCAACACAACTACTCTGCGAGCAGAGATCTCTGTTATCGCCACGAAGATCTTTCGTTTCGTTCGAAAAATCTCTGCTCGCAGGGTACAATACAACAGAAAAAATAAAATCCATCTGGCCTATCCAGGAGGAGCAGGCTTGACTAACTTATCACGTATAGTTCACATTCAGTACTTCAACCGATAGCTTTCTACTGCAGATTCACAAGTTTTTGACCACTGCCAGATACGAAAAACCATGAAAACCCGTGGGAAAAACCGGAAACGTATTTCTCGAACCAAGCAGTGCAGCTACGTTCCTCCAGGAGAATATCATTATGTCTTACATCAACGTAATTACGGCTTACAACGACATTTGTAAAACCTCTGCAAAAAAATTCTTCTTTCTCAAATCATTGTTACTGACAGTACTAATAATATTACAAACTTCAGGAAAAAATACATTTTTCAAATTCATTTTCTTCCGAGTGTACAATTGGAATCGGAACCCAGATTGACTAACCATGTGCTCTACCCATCTGATAATTATACTCAAGCTGCTTCCCAGATACACTTCCACTGACTCGAAGCAGTTTCTGATGTTGGCTACGTTATAATAAATTCGTACTCTATGATCACTCAATTACCAGAAATTGAATTTGAAGAGCACAGATTGTACCGCGTACAGTTAACATGTTTTCGTTTCGGAGACAAACAAAAATCTCTCTATAACAAACTGCAGCAACTAACGGACGTGACGGGTACATTTAAGACACGATAAGAAAAATAGGTTTGACTTTAGGGAATCACGGAATACACGCTGTTTTTTATAAGAACCAGTAAATTTTGGCTGAGCCTGGGGTTGTTCTTAATTTTTCCCACACAGTTGCTTAAAATTTTAGCAAAATCGCAGTCTGGGTGTTCTTATAAAGTTTGTTCTTATAAAGAAAAAAGCGTGTGGAATAACAAGTAAAACTTCAAGAGATCTTTGCTACTTACGCTGACGGTGAGTTGAGGGACAGCTGATGCGGACGGCAGTTCAGTACATGCTTCATTTCTAAAGCAAGTCTCGGCAGCGAGTAGCGATGGATGGTGCCCGACTCGCGCCCCTGAAGGTTCGATACAGAAACAGTTAAACTAATAACACAAACAACAACAATAACAACACTACAAATAAAGATACTGAGCAGGATAATAATTTAGGTGATGATGAGTAAGAAATTTCTTCAAAGTAGTATCTCCTTCTTAAAAAGTATTGCCCTTCGCTGACCTGTGAAAAGACTAGCAATGGCATTGCGCAGGAAGGCTATAGTGTTTTTTACCGAAACATTCAGATTCTATGTTTATCTGCGCTTACACTCATCAACGATTTTATCACTATGCCTGACTGCAGCTACAGAATCTTTAACTTAATAGTAGTAGTAATAAAAAAAATAAAAATAATAATAATTTTAATAGTAATAATAATAACAACGATAGTAATAATAGTAATAGTAATAACAAGTATTTCTACTGTCACTTGGTTATTAAGCATTCACAATCAACGACAATGGCATCTGTGCTCTGATTAGATTATTAACCTAGACAATAATAGTTGTCAAAACCAAACAAGAACAAACCGTCAATTTGATTTTGACAACGTGAAAATCTTTAATTAGTACCAACAGTGGTGGAGCATCCCATTCCCGGCGGTTGGTGCAATCAAAGCAATAAAAAAATGTGCTAAATAAAGTTTTTGTCTCTACAACATAAGGCGATTCTACTACACAAACAAGAATGTGACCACTTATATTGAGTCGCCCTCTACTCTGAGAACGAAAGATCCCATTGGATAAAAACACAATACAAATAATCAAAACTTTTATTCTTAAACTGACCATGCGTAAAGAACATACAATAGCGTGTTGTTAAAAAGTGTCAGTTATTGTTAATGTTATTGTTCAATGACCAATAGAATACTTCGTTCTCAGAGTAGAGCCTTACTGCTTATATTAACTGGCTTTTGTAACAACTTACCACAATTAGCAGTTTGTCTGAAGCGCAAACACAACACACCGGATCTTGTGTGGGCTGGGACAGAAGACAGGAAAGATTACTTAAGAACAACTCCAATTAGACTGACAACGACAAAATTAACAAATAACAACTACAACAAAAACGGTGTGGCAGCAATTACTATGAGATAACCAAGAAATCTTCATATGTTTTGATACACTATTGAATAAAGAGGTTCAAGCAGTAGCACTGTCTTGTGGTGTTCTAGTTTCTAGAGAGATCTTTGAGTTTATGTTGATGAAAGGTGTCTTGGAAGGTTTGCAAGATTCAAAATATGTTCGCACCAAATACTAAACATAATAACGTTGTAGACTTTTTTCGCTCAAATACGTTGGAGATATCGATAATCCAGTAATTTCACGATATAAGTAAGAAGTGTTTGAATGCTGTAACAACAAAGTAATTAATATTCTGACTTTATTTAAGTAAGTGTCAAACAATTTTTTTAATAATGAATGAGTTCGCATTCGTTTGTTCCGTCTGGACGGTCCGACCAATCAGTTTTTAAATGAAACGCACGAGTTCTCAGAACTGGTTCTGGCCAGAAAGGCCCTGCTGCTATTTTTTCGCCCACTTCAAGATGGTGGACTGTCACGGCTCATTTATTATTCGTAAATTCATACAGAGAGCTATTGATGGTTGTTCATGGTTGTTCATGGTTATCTATGGTTAATTAGGGTTAGGATTGGGTCAGGGTTACTTTTGTCAAACGTTAGGTAGACATACAAAAAATGTGATTTGTTGGCAGCGAAATGATGGATTAGTGTTGTGGTATGGGATAGTGACTCCTGATTATGAGGTCCTACGTTCGGCATTTTAACATCTATTTTTTTCTTGAAGTTTTTCTAAGTACGCGTCATTCTCAGTTTGAGCAGTGTTGCAGTTCAGTAAACGTCTGCATCTTGAAGTGGGCGTAGAAAAAAAATTGCCCGCTTCGGTGGTTCAAAGCACAGGAATTTGGCGAATTGTGGCACGAAAATGTGCGCGTGCGCCTTGGATTTTTCTGTTTAAACTGGCTATTTAAGAAATGGTCCATGCTTGGCGTGCGTCTATCGAGTTATGGGTGCACGCGGGAAGTTGGGAGAGCACGCGAGAAGCGTTTGAGTGTGCTCACGAGTGCTCTCCCAGCTTAACCAAGTGCATCCATAACTCGATATATGCACAGCTAAGGCATGGACATTTTCTTTTAGAACATTGCCACTCTAAACGTAAACTGATAAAATACAGAACTCTCCTTAACCATGATGAGCGTTTTGATTGGTTGAATGCAATCACGCGATTGATAGACGCACGGGCGTGCGTGTATCGAGATTTAGGTGCGCGCTCGCGCCATACAAAAAGATCGCGAAAAACTGTCAGGCATTTTCTAAAACCAGTTCCTTTCGGCCAAACAGAACGAACGACACAACCTGATTTTAACACGTTAAGTGAACGGTGTAATATAGGAATGGACTGTGAATAAAGTACTTTAGACTTCCCAGCGAAATTGGCATTTGCAGTAACGTTTTCTGGATCGCTGGGGAGCACGTTTTCACTCCAATACTCACCGCTAAAGCTTTCCTGATATCCTTGATCCCCTCCCCTGCTCCAGACGGAACATCGTCGATATGGAACATTCTGCAAAACGGGTTGAATGACTTTATTAGATGGGTTGAAGTTTTACAGTAAAGATAATGGGTTGATTATTTAAAGGAAGTTCAAATCTTAGCTTGTTGCCAACTATTGTTCTCGAAACCTATCAAAAAGGAAAAACGTCGGCTAAGGTTTAGAGTTCTTTAAAATAGTCAGCCTGTCTTTCTATATTTCAATATTGCTCACGGTTTTTAGCCTCCAAGGCAGCCACATTATTTCCTTCGCAACCGTGCTTTGACAGTGTCAGACACCGCGCCAAACAGAACTGAAATAGGTGCGGTGAAAGCTTGATGTCTAAACTAGGCCTAAGGATCCTGTGTACCAGAGGAAAAACTCATGTTCCACTGAGAAATCTTCTAAGCAGGGTTGCCACTATAACTGGATGTGAAATTCAAGGACTTTTCCAGGACTTTCCAGGGCCTTTACAAACAAATTCAAGGGCCTTCTGTACCAAAAAAACATGTTATTTTGTATGTTAAATCAAAAATGAGCTTAACAGAATTTGCTTCTTTGCAAAAATGGAGCCTCCGTTCCTGTTTTCATACATTATTACATTGAAGGTGTAATGCTCGGTTATGACAAACAGCTAAGTTTCATTATTTTGATACAATTTAAGCTGAAAATTTTGCCCATTCCAGGATTTTCAAGGACCACAACCCAAATTCAAGGACTTTCCAGGGCCTGGAATTTTTTTTGCCAATTCCAGGACTTTCCAGGATTTTCAAGGACCGTGGCAACCCTGTCTAAGGAAAGGACAAAGCTTTGTAAACACAAGGTGACATTGGCCCGTTTCAAACGCCGCACGACTTTGGCTCGACTTGGCTGCAGACGCCGAATTTGAGTCGAACTAAGGTCGGACTTGGCGCAACCGCGTTTCCAACATTCCAAAACGGGTTTGACAAAATTTGTATTCAGTCATTTATAATTTTAGCAAAAAATTAGCACGACTTTGGTGTGACTTTAGCACAAAGTCTAAAACGAACCCGAGCAGGAGTCGTGTAGTACGGGTTAGCTTGCCATGCTACACGACTTTGGCATGGGTTGTTTTCAGACGCTATGCTGAAGTTGTGTCATAGTTGAATTTACCAAATTTGGGTGAGTTAGCAAGACTGTATCACGTGTAAAACATTTCAATACAAACTTGAAACCTACAAATATTAAATTCTGCAAATACAAGGACCGACAAAGGCCAAAAAAGGAACAGACTAAAACGAATAAAGGTAACCTGAAGTCGTGCTTCCTCACTGTTGTCGCTTTACAAGTACAATTGAGTTGCTTTCAAGTGATTATCAATACGCATTGGTACAGTTCTGTTCATGGCAGGCAGTGCTCTTGACTTTGTTTTAGTTTGTTTTCCGTCAAAACTTCTAGATATTTTTAAGTAAACGTGTACGGATCTTTTTCTTTAGTAACCGCACGCAATTATCTTAAGTTTCTTTTGCGTCGTTCTTTATCAGTTACTCGTAGAATTGGTTAATTGATGAGTTCACTCATATTCGGCAGACCGTATATCTGATATACAACTGACAGCATTATCAACATATTTTTCATCTTCATGCAGGTTAAGAGGTACGTGCAATACCTAATACATGCTAACATATACCATTTTAAATATTACCTTTAAAAAACATCAGAAAGGATTTATTACTACAGTATTTGTAGTCTTCGTGAAGGTAAAGTGGTAAGTGCAATACCTAATACATGCAAACATATACCAGTTTAAACATTACTTTTAAAAAACGTCAGAAAGGATTAAGGCGCTTACCGAAGACTGGAGTATCCAGGAACATACGAAGCGCCGCCAGCTTCACTTTGGGATTGAACAAGTTTAGATTTAATTGTATTTACTTGACGATGTTACTTACTATGTTAAATTAATCAATATTAACGTAGTTTCTTAGCAATTGCTAAAACAAAATCGATACGATAATTCAGTGGTTGTTACACTTTTTTTGGCAAAGTTATTAATTATAAAAACTCTGCGATGTTTTTCATGTTGTTAAACGAAACATAGTTTTCTTTCTTGTTAAACACTAAGTATATTGTAATCTGTAGTATACACCTTTGTTAAAACAAAAACGTTAAGTATTATTCATGTTTTATTTTTTAACAGGGGAGTTTTACTTCAATTTGTTTCGTATTAGTATAAGACCTACATGGACGCTTTTTATTGTTAGCAATTTTCCACTTTAAAAATCAAAGAGTTCCTGTTTAAGTAAAATTTTGTCTTTTTTAGAATGAACGTATGTCTCAATATTTTTGTGTTCTTTGAAAGTGTAGATCGACATGAACATTAAGACGTTAATGCGACAGCCCTTTTCTGTTTTAAGCTAGACGGAAACAGTCTTTCTAGGTTTTTTGGAGTTTATAACTTTCGCTTTAATTTGGTTGCAGCGACAAACGAGAGGAGTTGCATTCGCAGGCTGAAAGAACTATGGGTAGTCATAAAAAATTATGTAATGTTGCAATAATAATACTTAACCAACATCTCCCAAAAGGCTTTTCGGATATTGATTACAATATGTGTACTGGAACACGAGCTGTTGCATTGGATAACTTAAGAGAAGGGTAATACATAACGTTTATATATACGGGAGAACTTTAATGCGGAAACTAGTGTTTTATTACTTCGTCATTACCGAAAACACACAATTTTTTTTCAGTTTGACAATGCACCAATACGCATGACAACCTTTTCTTTGAAACTGCTACATATACAGGCATGACTGTTCAAAAGTGTGTCTGTCTGCATGTCTGTGTCTGTCTGTTTCTTCGTTTGCGAGTATGTGCGTGTGTCCTCTTGTCACTTCCAGCTTTAATCGCTTGTGCTAAAGGCTTCCAATTATTAAATCAAAAGTTTTTCAAACGGTGAAAAGTGTTCTTGCTTATACTTGCAACTCAAGTTAATTTTCTTTCAAAAAGGCGCCGATGGAGAAAATCTTTTTTCTGAGGCTTGCCATTCAAAACTACCTTTACATCAGACCATGGCGATATGACACGCACGTCCAAATAGGAATGTTCTTAAAATAAAAGAACACTAACAAACAAGTTCCAACACAAAGCAAGCTGTGTAAAGCAGTGTTACCTCTCTCTGACGTCCTTCTTGCGAGTAGGTGACTGGAGCTCAAGGGCGGTGAGTTTCTTGGGGTTCCTGTACTGCCACGCGTAGAAAGCTTCCTTGGAGGACGCGACCACGTGGCTCCGGGTCATAGCGATGAACAACGGTTCTGACAACAGGCATTGCGGTTAAATTGAGAGTGTAAGTTATTGAGGAACTGATTTGAAACCTTAGACAGACAATCTGGAGTTGAACGATTTGAGAGGAAATACAATGGATGGACCCTTGCTGAAAACAATCCAAGCACTGCTAACAGCTTAAAAAAGTTAAATCCTTTCCCGAGCCAAGTGGCTCTAGAGCCTGTGATTATCTCTGGATCCATTAATTAGTGCTGAGCAGATGAGAGTCTGTGACCCCCCCCCCCCCTGGAAGACTAATCCATCGCAGGTTAGCTCCATGCAGAAGTTGTTACTCAATTAATACAACTGAGTCCACTCTGGAGCAACTCGAGTAAAGTGCCTTGCAGGCTCAACAAATTTCGATACTTCTTGAAAAGCTCATTCAAAGTCGTATGATTACCTCTACAAACAACCTCGCCTACAAATTATACTTAGTCTACCCATAAAATACCTATACCTGGAGTATCAATTGCAAACTAAAAGAATGAAACGCCGTGTTTATCTACTACTTAAGAAAGGGCCAGTTGTTCTACAATTTTACACGTTGAAATGTTCAGTTTAGAAAATACTTTTGCCTTAAGCCCGGCACACACGAGAGGAATGCCTCGCGAGGCCGTTAGCTCAGCTGTTTCCTACTGTGTGCGCATAAATTTTGGTGAGGCAAAAATTATCAAACATGTTAGATATTTGTCTCACGACGTTGCGAGGCAAAATCTCACCAAAACTTACGCGCAATAAGGAGGAACTAGCTGAGTTAGCGAGACTTTTCGCTAAAATGACCCTCTAGGACGACCGCCCGGATTGCCATTCAACCCCTGGAAAAATTATTACGAGTATCCCGATTTCCAACCAAAGGGGGCACCACCCCCTCCCCCAACCCCGAGTAACATCAAAATATTCTACCAGCGTTGTTTCGATGCGTACAACGATCACTCGTACCTATTTCGATGTACTTGGAGTCCAGTGGTGTTCCAATCGCATTGCACAGCACCAACACGAACTGAAATACATGTATATAAAACAATGTTACTGGCAAGTACCTACAGCTATTGATAGGAATTTATTGACTTGGGTCTACAATGTATCACTTTTTCCTGGATTGTTTCCCAAATAATTCAAAGCAAACTAACAACCATTATGGTTGGTGAGCCACCTTCGCACATTTTTCCTTTTAACTGGATGTACCTTCTTTGTACTGCGGCCATAGAGCACCAGAAGAATCCAAATGGTAACATTCAAACACTATATATACATTTTGACACACTTCGCCGAGTTTAAATATCATTTAAAATGGTAAAAGTTTTTTTGAAAAACAAACGTTTTCAACCTTTTGGGTCATCGTAAAGCTATGGAAGATAAACTGCAGAGAACTCAGATATATATTGAATGTACTGTTAGGCTATTCCCAAGAGGCATGGGACAGAGTGAAGGCTTGAACTTGTTTGTTTAATGCTGGGCGGTGCTTAGCGATAAGAAGAGCTTTGGATATGCGAATCACCTAACAGGACAATGGATATATATAACAGAGTTCTCTTTAACTTAACTTTCATATCGTAAAGATGAGCCAAAAGGTTGAAAACGTTTGTGGTTTTAAAAAAACTGCTACCATGTTATATGATACTAAATACTAAAATATACAACTATTGCCAAACAGATTCAATAAATTTTGTGCTCTGATTGGCTGAGGCTCGTTTTCTAAATCTGATAGAAATCATGATTGACGTCACGCAAAAGATGAAGCTTTGCAAACCACGAAAGGTCATGAATGAGCTTGCAAGCGAACAATCCGGGTCAAGACAATATTTCAGCCGGCTTCGCCTAAATTTTTCTCAAAATGTCAAGTGAACAATCCGGGTCAAGACAATACTTCAGCTTCGCCTCGATTTTTCTCAAAATGTAAAGCAAAGCAAAGTGGCGCACTCAAATAGCATTTTTTCCATATGAGTGGTCAAGGCGCCATACAGTGATCAGTTTACCCACCAACGGACGGGAAGCACATTTAGGCGCAAAAATGTAAACGGGAGCAAATACATTTGAATTCAGTCATTCTTCAAAAATCACTGACCTGTCCAGTGCTATCATCTGTTCTTGTCGCCAATATACAGTGTTCCCCAAAAGCAGTAATCGAGATCAGGTTCCTTACATACTTCACATATTTCTGTAATAACCACAAAATAAAAGATGTATGTTGGTTAGCTATAGTTTTAAAAGGTCATTCCCCCTTTGCAGTGCGCAGCTCTTCTGCGCACGAGGTTGAAATTGAGATTTTTGAGAGACTTCAATGTTCCTTGACAAATCTAATACAGTTAAACTAGCAATTGGTAAAAATAATCGGAAAAATTGAAATTTATTCGATATAAGCCAATTTTTGTAAAACTCGTCCCAGGCTCCCCTCGCAAGTTGAGCGAAAAACGTCCATTTTTGCGATACTTTTCACAACATCTCCTAAACAAGTGTGGTGACCCCCTAGCTTTTTTCTACCAATTTGAGTTATGACCATACAACTCTATGAACAGAAAAAAAGTAGAAAATTCTGAGTGTTAGAAAATACGACAAAATTTAAAAGTATTGTCGTGAATTGATCGTTACTCTGGATTTGGTAACCAAAGCAACAATTTTTACTTGAAAGAACACGTTTTTGCTTAAACACTCAAAGCAAATGTTCTCAATATCCATGATTGGTTCTTACTTCATTTTTTGCATGTTTCCGATTTCTGAAAATTTGATTTGACACCGTCCGAAGGATGGTGGTACAGTTACGTCGCACTGCTTTCATAAACGAAAACATAGCCCCAGAGGGGTGGACTTCTGCCCCCGCTATCTCTAAAAGTATTTCGGGGACCCCCCTTTTTTGTTTCTTTTCTGGCGTTTACATATATCAAATTATTCATGGACAAAGTTTTACCAAAATCTGAGTGCAGGTTCTATTTAGATGGAATGACCTTAATTAGTTATCTATTTACTTAGTTCGCTCATTTTAAACAGGCGAGTCGGTTGTTTACCCAGCAAGTGGCGTAGTTAGACCAAGAACAAACAACGGGTGCGGAGTAAGTGCGCCGTTTTCAAGAACATGCGTGCACTAGGTGAGTGGGCTTCAACTTCTATGAGCGAAAGAACTTGTTACTTCGCGTTTCAAAAGCGTTCTTGGTCTTCCTGTTGTCTCACCCTCAATTTTTTGTGATAAAATTCAATTCATAGTAGCATATAAGTTCTGGAGACTCTGGTGAGAAACTATACATTTAGCCGGTGTGACAAGTTAAATTACTCACAATTAAACCTAAAGATAAGCTTTTAATTAGTGCTCAGCTGCCATACTTTACTGGTTACCCCATCACTCTGGTGAGAAAGTCGTACAAATCGGTGCGTCTGTGCAAGTTTCACACATTTCGAACTAAAAAATATATTTTCCGGAAAAAATTGCATGCCATTGTCTGTGTTAAAAAAAAGGTTAATCTTAGCTGATAACGACGTCATACATTTACAAGTATCAGAAAGCTTGATCGCAGGTTAACTCACATCACTTCTTTGATACAATGTTGTGATGTCTGTGGTCTGACTAATTTGGCAAAGTCGATCACCTTTTTTAGTGTTCCGAACATTATATTGTTACACATTATTTACAACTTGAACTTCAAAAAAGAAGAATGTGTTTGTGCCTAATATCATTTGATTTATTGTGTTTCTGTAGAAAAGCATTGCATTTCCTAATAGAGTCGTAAAAAATGGCCATGGATCAAAGATTCATGCGGTTAGCGAAGCAGTCTCGACAAAATCATCGCCGTTATAGATGGCACATGACCTTGAGCTGAACAGTTTTATATTGAATATACTTACTTCTCCGTTCTTAGTGTCCCA
>JAOBRG010173654.1:0-18071 GCA_027574985.1 Umimayanthus nakama | reverse complement strand
ACGATAAGGGCATCGTTTTGATGTCCTTAATTTTAGACGTCTTAGCCGTCAGACGTCTAAGCCGTCTGCATTTTTTTTCGACTTTATACTACAAGTTTAGTACGTCTTAGAAACTTAAGGTCTTCTAGACGTCTTAGCCGTCTCTAGTATAAAAACGTAGTATAGCAAACCAACCTTGAAGAATTTTTGTTTCTTGAAAATGCCCCCCCCCCTAAATTTTGTGTCTGGCTACGGCCCTGTCAACCTTCATATCAAGGTTACTAATCCCCGAGGGCGTCTACCTGGAGGGAGGAGGGGAAACAGGGAGAAAGTATACAAAGCGTTTCGCTTTATTTCTTCTTTCATTCCATATCTCCCTCCCCCTTATTTTCTCAGTCCCTCCTCCCACCCCCTGACGCCGTTGCAAATTCCTCTTTCGTGAACGGTCGACGCCATTTCTAACAGTTATTTTTAAACAGACCCTAACCCTGTCCCAATCAAAATTATCTCTAAACTAAAAGAAGAAACCAATAAGAAAAAAAAAGAAAACAAAAGCTAAATAGAAAATATATGTATCTTGTTTCGAACTCCTGACCGCGGAGCAACTGCAGGATACCCCGCACGGAAAAAGACCGTTTTACTGACCCTTGCTACGGCTACGTTCGTAGAACGAAGCAGTGTTATAAAGTGGCTATGCGGCTACGCGGTGGAATTCCTAGTCTTGGTTTGCTATCTTAAAGTAGAAAGAAACAGTATTATAAAGTGGCTACGTGGCAACGTGGTAGAAATTCTAGTCTTGGTTAGAAGCAGTTTTATAAAATGGCTACGCGGTGGAAATCCTACGTATCTTACATCTCACTATAACGACTGCGTAGCCGTAGCCTAAGAAGCTCGGAGTAACGGGGTATTCTGCAATTTAGCCCTGACCGCTAGCAATTTAGTTCAATACACTACTACTACGTATACCGGACCAGTAGCAAAGATTTATCAAAAGGAGGTGCAAACCTCAACAACCGGGACCAAATAAATTATTTTTGAAGGATAAGCCACGCAAGTTCCGAAGACAAAACGCTTTTAGGGGGGTCCGGTCCCGAGACATGCTCCCCTGAAAAAATATTGATATTTGTGATCCTCAAAATACTGGGAACGCATCGGAATTGTCAATCCTACAATTACCACGTTATTTTGTATCATTTTAAAAAAAATACTTTACAATCCCAACAGGCGGACCTTTTTTGGCACAGCGCAACCCTATCGCTCCGTCCCCCCCCCCTAGGCCCCTGGCGCCATGTTAAACGGGTTCAAAAGAAAAGACTCATTCATTATCAACATGGCGCCAGAAATCGAATTTTCCCCTGGTCTGTTCTCACAAGACCGCCAGCTGAGCTCTTTTCAACCGAGAAAGCCTGGGACTGGTAGCTTTGTTGTAGGACAAGGTTAAAGCTGGTTCAGCGATGATGGCGATAGAAACTGTTCTGATTTTACAGAACTGTTAAGTTGTGGACTGAAACTGCAGATAGAATATGAAAGATGAAAGAAAGGGGTGGATCTTGAAAGCAGTTAATCAATGTTGGAAGTAGGGAAACGATCTGTTGCGTAGCGCATTTGCCGACTGTTGTCAGCTGTTTGGCAAACAACTGTTCACCGTCTACCACATCACACATGTATTCGGTAAGCAAGACACATTTAGAGAATCTAAGAGTTTAATCACGTTCTAAGCAGCGTTTTATTATCTCGATCAGATATTTATGCGGATTAATCTAAAGTCTACCAGCGGCGGTCTTCTTGTAGCGACAACAAAGACCAGCATTCATTTCAGCAAAAGGACGCCTGCGAACAAAGAAAAAGGAGTTGATACAGTTGTGAGTAGAACATTCATGATGTTTACTTGGTTATGATTTAATAAGTGTAGTGTTTGAGTGTATACTTGGTACTCTGAAATATCTTTTGATTGAGTGAAGGTTTTTTTAAAGTTATAGTTAATATAAAGGGGTCCACAACAACTGGACTAAGTAGGCGTGTATGAACTGTTGTATAGTGTGTGCTTCTCACGTGGACTAAGGAGGCAATAGCGTTTGTAAGTTTTAGAAATAATATAAGAATATTCTTGGCCTGCACGCGTCTATTAAGTAATTGTTTATATTGTTCTTTGTCTGTGCATGTTATGACTGTGCGAACAGCAAATGTGTCTTTCACTTGGTTTTACTTTGCTTTCAAGTGAGAAGATCTATTGCTAGTGCATCGTTCTCCCATCTCGCAGCAAAAATAGTGAGGTTTTTGCCTTATTGTATGGCTTTGTTGAGACCTGTTCAAGGCACGATGGTAATGTAAACAGGTTTGGTTATTGATATCCAGTCCGCCTCAAGTCAGGCAGAAATTTAGTTAGAAAATGGCCATTAGTTTTTGCTATTGAATGGGTTTGTAA
Organism: Umimayanthus nakama; assembly: GCA_027574985.1. NCBI lineage: Eukaryota > Metazoa > Cnidaria > Anthozoa > Zoantharia > Parazoanthidae > Umimayanthus > Umimayanthus nakama. The sequence goes on along the minus strand of JAOBRG010173654.1, from coordinate 15,667 downwards.
CGATCTGTTCAAGGCTTTGGCTTCAGGGTTGTTCTGAACCACTGCCTGGCAAGACGGCCATGTGAACACGTTTTGTTATCTGATCATTCTCGAATCGTTTTAAAATGTGAAGCAGAAACTTTTTCAAAGCCTAGATGAATATAAGTGAAATGAAATGATGTAGAAATTTACTGATCAACATTAGTCAATCTGACATCATTGATGCCATGTTGGTGCTTATTTGACAAAGGAATTTTCTGATCACCTTGCATGGCCGCTGTGTCTTTACAACTCTTTGGATTGAGTGAAAGCGATCTATAGACGCTAGAGCTCTGTCATTCTAGCTAGATCAGATTTGCCTTCAGTTTGCATTTCAACTACGTTTGAAAGACAGAAGATGTGTAACTTGAACTTTACCCTGTGAACATAACCCACTTGACTAACACCAAAGATAGGTTAATCTGAAATCAAATGTTGTTTTTAAGTTGAAGAGAAAGTGCTAAATTTCTAAAACTTGCGAAACAGGTCGAATTAGGTATAGATATTGACATGTTTATATGAGCCAAATACTCTCTGAATAGATTTAAAACCCATTTGAACATGTTCCATGTGATTTCTCACATTACTCCATTATCTCTGAACAAGCATAAAAGAAATGTTGTGGCCTATTTTTTGCATTGGTTGAACAGGTAAAAGATAGACTATATAGAGGGTATTACACGGTTTCCAAAAGATATGGATTTTATCTTCGAGTGGCCAAAATATCTCACAAGTTGAGTACAGAGAAACGAGTGAGATATTTTGGCCACGAGAAGATAAAATCAATATCTTTTGGAAACTGTGTAATGTTCTTTTTATTATATGGGCGCCGAACAAGCTTCTATGAATTTTTAAAATTTTCGGAAAATCTTCGGAAATGTTCGGAAAACTTTGGAAACCGTTCTAAAGTAATTTTCAGAAAATTTTTGGAAAATCTTTTGAAATCTTCGGAAGCATTCGGAAATTTTTGGAGAACTTTGAGAAGGGTTCAAAAATAATTTTCAGGTGTTTTTATGATTTTTTAAAATTTTCGGAAAATCTTCGGAAATCTTCGGAAGTGTTCAGAAATTTGCGATATTTTCACTAGTGAAGATATGGAAAATATCCTACTTGGGACTTGGATGCACTGTCATATGGATTATATGAGTGGTTTATTTTCCAGTAAAACATTGTTGCCAATATAATAAATGTATGTATGTTCTTGAGTTGAACAAAGTTCGTTACATGTTTTGTACTTCCTAGTTAATATTGTTGATGCTTAACAAGAAAACACTGCATATCAATAAACATTTACTTTTCATACCTGATAAATTTCAGTAGGGAAATCAGTGAGTTGCTAACTGCAAGTTTATTTTAAAGCTTTTTAAAGAATTTGTGATCTATGACAACTGAATCTTAATAATTTTTCTTTGTATTTTAAAAGTTTGTGTCATGATAGCTCATTTAGCAACAATATTTATCAGTATATTTTAGCTGATGAGTGTTTAGTAATTTTCAACTTTTATGCCTTGAGCTTAGTTGAAAATAGAAAGGACTCTTCACAGAAAATTGTGCTGAGAGGGGACTTAGGATGTGGATGCCAGGTCTGTGCAACTAAATTACAATGCATGCACACATCTTGCAGCAAGAACGTCAGGGCCGTAGCCACACACACAATTTAGGGGGGGGGGGGGGCATTTTCAAGAAACGAAAATTCTTCAAAGTTGGTTTGCTACAGATGCTTTTTTGCTCTTTTTGAGACAAAATATTCAAAAAATTACTTCCAGTCCAAAATTTAGGGGGGGGGGGCATTTGCCCACCCTGCCTGACGCTGGCTACGGCCCTGAACCTAGAACAGCAAAACACTGGTTATGAGATCTGTCCTGAGGGCAAATAGTTAATGCCTTGTGTAATTAGATAGAAAAGTGATTTGTAAGACTCCTTTTCCACTTTTCTCTGTTTTTAGTTGTTCTTAATGGAATGAGTAACCTGTATCAAGATTTGTGGTTGTTTACTATTATTAACTTGCAAGAAGACACTTTTTACTTAAACCTTATATCAGGTACACATATAAAATTAATAATGAAGTGGAAAGATTTTTTTAGAGAAAAAGCAGTGTTGTAATATAATAAATAATTATATTGATGAGCCCTAAGGCATGTTGGATCTTGCAAAAGCTATTGAGTTAGATTATTATACTCTTCTTTAAGGTTGGTGGCTGAATTGTGAGAGTTCACTAAGTTTTGTGTTTCTAAAACAACTTCACTGTAAGTTCAAACTTATATTTTATTTATTTATTTATTTTTTTATTTATTAACTATGTTTAACCAGGCAGGTCCAGTTCAGCAAAAGCTGGTTTAAATGGAGGCAAACTGTAGAAAAAAAACCATGTGTTGCAACTGCCCACAAAAAATGCGCACTTTTTTCTTTCAAATTTTGCCTCTAAAATCAAGATGCACATTATACATGGGACCTTTTATTTTCAGATAGATTAATTTACATAACAACACAAAAATACAACATCGAACAATTGGCAGTTTTATGGAGCAAGGAGGAATAAATGAAGACTTAACGTTTGTTGAGCTTTACACATCAGTGATCACTTCAGTCCTTATCCATCAGTGACATCAGTCATTCAACTGGAGTCTTGCATGTTTGCAATCGCAATTGAAAATCTGTTGCAATTTCTTGAGAATTTTAAGATTCCTTCCATGAAGGGTTTTCTTTTAGGCTTTGTAAAAACTTGATTCACTCAACAATCTTTTTGTTTTTTTGCACAATTGCAGAAGGATTCAAGGAAAAAATCGTTATGCAAATATTCTTACTATTACAGATCTCCACCATCTTGAATCTTGTCATGTGACCAGCAAATCTAGTTAGTTTTAAGGTCTCCTCATTCTGAAAATGCTACAGGTATTTGTTTCAATGGACTGGCGCTTGATCATGCAGCAGTAAAACAGCAGAAGAAAACAAAGAAAACATCTTATAACTTGATGTATCATTGAACAGACAGAACACTAAATATTCTGCATCAGCTCTTGTAATTGAATTTCATGCTGGTGCATGGAGCTAGATTTGAGGTTTCTGTTGTTTTTCCAGAATATTGTTTGTAGTAACGAACGATGCCAAAATAATATTTTTTCTGGAAACAGTCTTCAAAATCGGGGTGTGCATAATGTACGGGTGCGCATTATCTGTGGGTGAATATGGTAGACATCTTGAAACTGAAAAAACTTCAAATATACTAAATCCTACAAAATAAACTAGAAAAGAATAGACACAAACACAACAGCAAAGGTGTTTCTTGTGAAGTTTTAGAAGACCAAACAGTAAAACTGCAAACTTTATGTATATACAATAAAAACTTAGACTTTTGTGTAAATATAGCAGCAGAGGTTTTATGTGATACATTATATGTAACTCTGTCATTCATCAGCAATGTGTTGGTCAACTATCAGAACAAAACATAGCACATCTGAGTAAGTACTTACTGTATTTACCCATTTTGTAATACACACCCCAATTTTGATGCCGATTTCCAGAAAAAAAAGAGTTTCAGCATCATTCTTTACTACCGACAATTTTTTGGAATTTTTTTTTTGGAAAAAAACGGCAGCAAATTTAGCTCCACGCACATGCTATTGACTTGATGTAAATTATTTAATGTTCTGCTATGGGGGAGTAGGGGGACACACTAAGCTCATTGACATTTTTTGCAATTTGATTTTCTTGATTGTAAATCTGCAAGACTCCACATGAATGACTGATGAACAAGGACTGAAGTGATATACATGAAACTTGGAAAACTGTCTCGATTTATTCTCAATGTGTCCTAAACTGACAGTGTTTGACTTTGTATTTTTTGTGTTATGCAAATTACTTAATCTAAAATCTTTAGGTTCTGTATATAATGCACATTTTGATTTCAGAGGAAGAATTGCTGGGTAAAAAGTAAGTACTGAACATGGGTAAAATACTGACAATGCTTTGAGGCTGTTAGACTCCAAAGATCATTAACGTGATGTACATGAAACTTCACAAACTGCCGTGATTTATTCTCCATGTTTCAGTGTTTGACTTTGTATTTTTGTGTTGTTATGGAATTTACATAATCTAAAATCCTTAGGTTCTGTGTATAATGCACATTTTAATTTCAGAGGCAAAATTGCTGAGTAAAAAGTAGGCACTGAACATGGGTAAAATACTGACAATGCCTTGAGGCTCTTAGACTCCAAAGATCATTAAAAGATCATTGTTCTTTATTTTCCTAAAGCTGCTTCACAAAACTTAGAAATGAATCCTGTAGTTTTTTAAAGCTAGAAAACAAAAATATGTAGCTAAAGTTTGCCTGTATTGCTCCTTTGAAACTTACTGGATTGGCTATCTCCAAGTCCATAACACCTGGGATAACACCCCTTTCCCAGGGCCACCTATTTAAGAAAATCCTCACTAATTAGTTCCCCTCCCCTTTCTCCTTCATCGCTCTCAACTCTATGCCCACAGCACCCCATTCCCAGGGCCACCAATGTGAGTGGACCCTCATTAACTAGTAACCCTCCCCTTTCCTATTCATCAGTTGCAACTCCACGTCCGTCCCTCCCCTTTCCCCTTCATCAGTTGCAACTCCATGTCCATCCCTCCCCTTTCCCCTTCATCAGTTGTAACTCCATGTCCATCCCTCCCCTTTCCCCTTCATCAGTTGCAACTCCATGTCCATCCCTCCCCTTTCCCCTTCATCAGTTGCAACTCCATGTCAATAACAACTTACTGCCAGACCAACCCATGCATGTGGACCCTCATTTACTAGTTCCCCTCCTATTTCCCCTTCATTAGTCTCAACTCCATGTCCACCAGGACAACCCATGTGGGTGGACCCTCCCTAACTACCTACCCTCCCCTTTCCCCCTCATCAGTCTCAAGTCCATGTCCACCAGGACCACCCATGTGGGTGGACCCTCACTAACTACCTACCCTCCCCTTTCCCCTTCACCAGTCTCATCTCCATGTCCATAACACGTTATTCCTAGGACCACCCATGTGAGTGGACCAGGGGTTATGTAGGGCATGTGACATATGCAAATGGCGCATAAATTCAAAGCATGGTGCATTAAAAAGTCCATTGGCGGGCCTTAATTGTACCTGTGCCCCAGGCCTTTTGTGCGGAGCCGAAGGAGATTTCTGGTACAATGTCTTGCAATGACAGATCGTGTTTTTAGATCTTTATGATGTAAACTGGACATTGTCCAGGATTCCTAGATTATGTTTTTTCCATAAAACGATGGCATATGCCGATAAGCTTAGTCTTTACAAAAAGTAGCTTAAATTTTCTCGGTGCTGCAGTGTTGCTGTTAATACCTGAACATAACAATTTCATAGATTGTTTTTGTCCATACGTTGATCATGTTTGACTTTTGTACATAACAGTTATATATTAACTGCCGTTCAACTGAACAAAAATGTCTTTACTTGTTAGCTTTCAGAGAGGAAGAGAACAAGGTTTTTCTTTGTTGTTCAGATAATACAAATCAATTCAAGATCTTTGGTTTTTTTTGTAGTTTTATATGTGTTGGTGGTTGGCGTTCACCAGTGAAATCTGACTGTTTGGAGTTTCGAGTGCTTAAATTATTTACCTGAAGTAAAACACACGAATTGAGTTCACATTGCGCATATTAGCAAGTTTTCGAAGTTGACAAAAAATATACCCATTTGTGAAAGTGACCTAAAATGTTTTTTTGCATTAAGTTCGAAATGAATGAACTTTTGTTTACATATTTTCGTCTTTTCTTTTTAAAGCAACGTTGTAATTGCTAAAAATACAAAGCAATGTAAGAGTATTCATAAGGTGACTAAAACATACAGATGCACATAAATTTCAAATAAAAACAGTCTGTCCGTTTTAGTAACTGTGTACCATCAGTATGGTTAAAAGGTTTTTGCATAAGAAATTTTGATAACGGCCCATAAACTTCATAAATTGCCCATTGGTTTTCAATCAAACGGGCCAACGGCCCATGGACCTTAATTTCAGTCCTTCCCAACCCCTGGTGGACCCTTATAAACTATTATTCTTCCCCTTTCCCCTCCATCAGTCTCAACTAAATATCCGGAACACCTCATTCCTTGCTTTGGATAGAAGCTTACTGTTAGGGTTGAGTTGTGGTTCCGAAACAGTGAGAATTTTCTTTTTGTTACACATAAGAGTTTTACTTTATAGTGTGAAGTAGTTTCAGAAGTAGTATAGTTTTGTCACAATATTTATTGGAAGGGTAAGGGTTGGCGTAGAATCCGTAGATACATGTAAAAAAGAGATTACAAAATCTTTAGTCAAAGACTGATGCTTTACATTATGGATTTTTTTTACCATTTATGCCGGAACTATGCAAAGTACAGTCAGTATAACAATTGTATCCCTTTTTAGAATAGGTCTACTCTAAAGTGACAGGGATTATCTTTTTTTTGGTTATAATTTAATTAGTACCTTGTGAGAGTCATTTTATACAGTTAAATTTGCTTACAACAAACGGAAGTCATATTGTTCTTTATCTGTTTGTCACATGCTAGGACTAGTATGTTACTGAAGTAACAAAGGAGAACTTTGGTGGTAAGACATGAATTCAATTGAAGTAAGAGTTACAGAGGTACTCACAGTCTGGGTTTCCACAGGTCAGTTTGGATCTGTGGAAAATATGAAGAGTACTGTTAGATAATCACCTTCAAACACACGTGGTATCCGATAAGTTCAGTTAGCTTACGCCTCAAAGAAACTGAAAAACGTGAGTCGATTATAGAAGTTATTTCAATATTTAGTGAAAATGCGCGCGTTTGTGTTGCATTAGCAAGTAGAAGTAACTATGACAAGTGAAGTTGGAAGTAGAAGTAAATGGGTGTGGTCACATTACACCTTAACTTAAAATCTACCACCAAAACCAAAAATCAGGATTTTTTAGTTTTTGGTATGAGAAAAACATCAAATAATTAAAGCCTGTTCAAACAAGAGGCACAAACGCAGACGCAAGAGTAAAGAAAACAAGTGGACACAGGGGAGGGCATCGCATGCCCGTCCAGCGCAAAATGCCGATGCGTTTTCTGTTAAATTTTCAGTCTTTAAAACCTTCACCAATGCCATAGTTTTCAACAGTAAATCACCAATTTTACTGCATAAGCGTGAGAAGGATCTGTTGAGGTTTCTTGTTTTGCGTGGACGTGTTTTCTGTGATAGCCGTTTTCACACTAAAGGCCCGTTTCAAACGTCGCATTTCTCTTGCGCCGAATAAAATGCTAATGAGTAAATTCTGTTGTTCTACATCATTTGCATTGTATTCGGCGCATGGGAAATGCGACGTTTGAAGCGGGCCTAAAAGACGAAAAACTCGTCAAGGCGAGTTTCTCATCAGACGAGATCCTCGTCTAACGTGAGTTTGGGACGGATCTCAACGAACTTCCCGTCATTCGGGCAGCTTTCTCGTCCATATCGACGAGAAAAACGACGGATAATTTTGAATGGGTTTTGTGTCAAAAACCGCCCGTCCCGATTTCACAGTACAACGAGAAACTCGTCAAAGACGGAAACTCGTCTCAGACGTGATTCCGTCTATAGTGTGAAAAAGCGGTAAATGTCTTTCGAATTTGTGTTGTAGAAGTAGAAGAGAGAAGATGTGATGAGTTACTGTAGTTTATTAATGAAGTGGTTGCTGCAAACAGTCCATAAAAGTTGTTTTGAAATAAGATATTGTTACCTGTTTCAAACTGAATAAACAAGAAATGAAAAAACTTACTACCTGGGTTGACGGCAATCCCAGTTAATCCTGGAACATGACCAGTTCCCCGCAGAATAGCTAATAAACAAGCAAACAAACAATTGCAATTGGTCAACGGATAGTATTCACATGCAACTAAAACGCAGCACTCTACTTCCGGAACGCAAACAATGTTTGTTAAAATTTCTGTAAATAGCTTTTGGTTATATGCGTCGAGGAAGAGTAAAAAAGGTGAAAATGTAAGTAGCTGCTATAATAGTATGTTAAGAACTGGAATTGATTGACTCAAACATATTGTTGCGTAAGTCATGGCTCAAGTTGTTTAATTCGAGATGTTGTACAATCGTTTTCAAGCGCCAGGTTTTCAAACACCAGTGTCTTACATGGTCCAGCTTCTGATATGACGTCATCCGTTCGATGTTTACCTAGCAGGTAAACGTGAGCAAGAGATCGGTCTTTTGTGCTGGAACTACGACAGATAAATGAAGTACAACCAAGTCGCTCGTCCTTACCCTACTTGACTTTATTCAAATCTACTCATCTCTGTTCTAAAGAACTGCACTCTGATCTACTCTACTCTCGTCGCGTGGCCTCTGCTCTGCTTTGCTCTGCTCTGCTCTACTCTATTCTACATCACTCTGTTTTGTTATATTATACTCTATTCTTGGCTTCTTTATAGGGAAAAGAGAGAAAACTTGATAAAATTTTGATAAAGTGCATACGAGTGGCTTATATTGTGACAAGACGTATCGCCGTATCGACGTATTCCGTATGTTATAAAAGCAAGTTGTCAGTGTTATTTTTTAAATTTGATTTTTAGAATTATCTTGTTTTTAGAAATGACCCAGCTTTGCCTGACTACTAGTTTGTGAACTGAGGAGATTTTTTGTTTGTTGGTGTCTGGAATGTCTTCAATTTGTGGCCGATTAGCTTTATCTTTGATTTCAGCCGTCTAGGGACTTATTACCTCTCTGTTTATCCGGAGTTTGTGTTGGTGTATTTGTTGTTGGCTTGTCGTTGTCTTTATCTTCCTCTTTGCTGGAAAAAATTCCCATCTTTTAGTCTTCTACTGCTTCAGATTTATGGTCTTGGTTGCTGGTGTCTGGTGAGAAAACAAAGAGTTTTGATGCTATCGAGTCGTGTGCACACAGTTGAGTCTGTGTATCTTGGCATCATTTCGGTATCAACAACCCTCCCTCGGCTATAACGAATGCAACGTTGTGGGCAGATTTTTAAAGAAGCTCATAGTCTTTGATTTTCGTAGCAAGACTTTGTTAGACTTTCAACTTTCGAGCAAATGCTTTTGTATTCTAAAAAAGCCATTATTGGAATACCTAAATGTTTGTTTGTATGTATGTATGTATATTTGTATGCTTTATATTGAGATATATGCTTATGAAATAAATTTTAGTCCTTAGTATTGCAATAGTAATTTATATATTATATTTTTCTTTGCATTTGTTGTAATAGGTATTAGATGCAGGGCCCCAATGAGAAGCAGCTTTGCTGCTAGACGGGCTATACTGCTTGAATATTATTCACCTTAACCTAAACAACGTGAAATTCTAGTTATAGCTGTGCAGCAAGAGAAGTTGTTCTTTAAATCATGAAAACCAAGCGAGTGTGTTTGCTTCAAGACAATAGACACTTAACTACTTACGTTTGTACTCATGGTTATAGAGGCAATGGGTTTGATTCCACTATCCCCTGCTATCCAAGTGCATGCGAAAATACAGATACTTACTTCTCTTAAGGAGAGCATTGGGGTCTGACAAATCGCATGAAAACTTAGTGGTCTGGGGATCCTTATGGTGTTGTTCTTGTCAGTTTTCCTTTTTTTTAGACTTGATTTTGAAATCAAGTCTTCATTTCTTGAGAAACGTAGATTACATTTGATTTCAACTTACTCTTACAATTGATTAAAACTTATCACACCTTGTCACTCATCTACATATTTATAAGTAATTTTAGACAGGAGGAGGTCTGATATTTGAAATAAGCCCTTTGTATTCTTATAAGACATCCTCGCCATCAACTTGTCCCTTTTTCTACATCACTCTCGTCGGTTGTTTCTTATATATATAATGGCAAACAAACTGTTGTGCTGTTATACTGTTATCGACGAAAAGAGCGTTGAGATACCCACAATTTTTGTACACATCGCACCGTTTTATAAAGCTTAATTTCTTTTTGTAGTAAGCAGTTAGTATATGAACCATAGAGAAGATAACACGGAGTGGTGTCGTTTAATTAACTTGAAACAGATTATATTTTTTCGCCCCATTACGTCTTTTTTTGCTAGGAGATCTCAAAATATATGATTTTATAAATCACGTTCAGTGTTATTTCATAAGGGCTACTTTGTTTTCTTCATTTCTCGAACACTTTGAGCCGTACTCGTCGTACACTTCGTGTTTCTTAGTATTTTCCTTTGGTATTTAAGTGTCTTATACTTGATCTTTTGCTTAGTTCTCAAGTACATAAAACATTTGCCTGGAAAGCCGTATCAAAACTCTCGCTGTCGTTTTCAAAGAATTACGATCAGTAACAAAACTACTGGAATTATCAAAGTACTTATAGCTTTGTAAAATATCAACAAAACGTCTACAAAGCTCGATATAGCTGTAAACCGTTTTGATATTGATTATTTGAAGAAGACAAGAAGCCGTCTATTTTCTTCATCAGGCAAGATCAGGAGTTTAACCCAAAACTTCAGTGATTGTAATCAGCATTAATAACTGGTTATTGCGGAATTGTAATCCGGTTTGACACTTATTAGAAAACAACATTTGAAGACAATCAGACTCGTATTAACACCGGACTCGTTTTTGAAACATTGCAAAATAAAAATCACATCTGACTCAGTTTGTTGGTTTTCAGTGGCTGATCACATTGACTTTTTACGTAAAACGCTTTAGGTAAAGCATTACCAACTTTGTAATACACGCTGTAGTTTTTCGTGCAGCGCAAGCCTTGCAATACTTGTTGCAAGACATGCTGCATAGCACCCTCTGCACTGGTCAAAATCTTTCAGTAAATAGAGTTGGATCCCACTTTTTGCAACGATTGCATCATCGTTTTGAGCATTGCAACAGGTAACATCCCCTCAGCTTGAAACAAGTCTCGCAATGTTTTGGCTTTAAAACCTCTGTGCATGTGTGACAACCGTGCTCCAGTCTCTTTTAAGAAACTCAAGTCGTTGCAAACTTCACGAAGAAGGTTGTCATGACCTTGTCCCAATTTTTCAGCAGGTTTGCAACACCGTTGCGAGACTTGCTTTATAAAACTCACAATGTGTAGCACTGCAGCTGTTACAGTACAATCGATTTTTGTGAGCATAACCCTCCTACAAAGTAGGAGGGTTCCGTTGATGCTATTTTTTTATTTTGGTGCAATCGTTTTTGTGAGGAAGTGTCACATTTACTAAAACAATTTTGCGGAATGGAGCACGCGAGACTTACTTTTTGTTGGCTGTCGAACCTTTTGGATTTTAAATAGTGCAGCTATAACAGATTGTAAATGATAGCCGAAAGGATGAAATGATAACTGAACACTTGAACGAATACGTGCTTTATTTTAATTCAAAGTGATAGCGAGAAAATACAATTCCAGAAGACTCGATCCTTTTGCACAGTGCTGATAATGCGGTTTGCCTTTTTTCACTTGGGGCTGGAAGACCCTAGAAATAAAGCAGTGAAATGTGATGAGTATTTTAAAGTTCTCATTTTGGTTTGTTTTAGTATGTTTTAAAATATCTTCGGTAACTATACTCCCATGTTGTATAACATAAAACAGGGCTCCAGTTTATGGGAGTGGGGGACGTGGCAATTTGCCATCTAGTGGTTGCCAGCTTTGCAACTAAAACAAGTGTGTTTGAGTGCAATATGTTACTAAAACCCGACTTTGAGATAAACGCTAGTTGGATAAATTGATTGTTCAGTGTTTATTGTTTATACGGTAATGAAATTTTTATTCTAAAAGATAGTTTTAAGCAACTGTTAACTTGCTCGGGCACTGTTTTTAAAACATCGTTGTTGTAAACTGCAAAAACTAATCCATGAATTGCTTTGATTTCTTTCTGCAGGTGCTTTTTGTATTCTTTCTTGTTTTTACCACTTTGTTTAACCCTCCAAAAACTTTGAGTTAGCGGCAATTGTGCACAAAACAAGCTATAATTGGAATTTGAATACACCAAAGTTCAAGTATATAGTGTCACCTTGGGCGAGATTGTTCCACAGGAGTCCTTCACCAGGCTTCGGGTTAAGATGGAGCCCTTCACCAGACCTTGGTATAAGCTCATCCTCGGCTGATCCACAAGTCCCTCCAGTAATCGCAAATGCTTTCCAGATATACAGTAAAAAGATATCAGTTTTTTGCTGTGACTCGAAAATGGTTTCTGGTGCAACCTTATCACGTTACTGTATTGAAAAGTAAAATTAGCCACCTGTAAATAATATAAGCTTCTGTCTGGTATCGATAAAAGCAAATCTTAGTGGTTTTACGAATTCTCTGTGCAACTCACAACGAAAATTGCGAGCTAATCTTGCATTTAATTGTTGATGTCCAAAATATCTCAAAGCTGGCTATTTATTTTTTATGTCGTTGTCTTTTACGGTTTTTTCACACTTCTTCATATTTAACAGTATACAGACCTAAAATAAAAGACTTTAAAACATTTCTACTCTACTGGGAGAAAGAGAGAAAACTTGATAGTGTAACGTGTATGCGGGTGTCTTTTTTTATATCGTGAAAAGACGTATCATTTCATATAATAAATCAGTGCATAAATGTTCCGCATAGATATCATTAAAGCAAGCCTGTGTATTTTATTGAAATTTGATTCTTAGAATTATCTTGTCTGACTTTTAAGTTAAAAACTAAGCAAATATTATGTTTGTTGATGTCCAGAATTCTTCGATTTGTGTCCAGCTAATGCTGTCTATGGCTTTAGCCGTTAGTTAAATTATTACCTGCACGTTTGTTGCCAGAATCTGCCCCGTTATCTCCGTTCTTGTCTCCATCTGAGCTACAATTCCCCATCTTTTAGTATTCTACTCCTTCAGATTTTTGGTGTTGGTTGCTGATGAGAGAAACGAAGAGCGTTGATACTGTTGGGTTGTGCGCGCGCAGTTTTGAATCTGAGTCTGTACATCCTGGTCTGGTTTCTGTATTAACAATCCTCCCACGGCTATAACGAATGCAACGTTCTGGGCAAGTTTTTAAAAAAGCTCATAGTCTTCGGTCTTTCCTAACAATATTTTTTTTTACTTTCAGCATTTTAGCAAATTCTTTGCTTTGAAATATATATGCTCGTGACATGGAGTTTAGCCTATAGTATTGCAAACCTATAGTTTTAAATATTATTACTTGTAATAGGTTATAGATGCAATGCCCATGTGAGAAGCCGCTTTGCTGCTGAACAGGCTATACTGCAGTTGTTCTTTCATTCATGGGAAGCGAGTGTGTTTGCTTCAAAACAATAGATACTTAACTACTCATGTTTGTACTCATGGTTATTCAAGGCACTAGATTTGACTCTACTATCACCCGCTATACAGGTGCATGCGCAAATACAGATACTTACTTCTATTAAGACTGTATGAAGATCGTATTAGTCTTGTACAGATCATACTGGAAACTGTTGCTGTTGTCAGTTTTTGCTGTTGTACATAATTTTGAAATCGTCGAAATGAACGTTGAGATACCCAGCCAGATTATTTAACAAGTAGAAACAGGTTGTAGATACATTGCACCGTTTTATAAAGCTTCTTTTTTGTAGTAAGCAGTTGGTAACCACAGAAAAGATAACACGGAGTGGTATGTCGAACAAACTTGAAACAGATTAGTTTTGCACCCAATTACGTCTTTTTTGCTAGGAGAACTCAGAATAAATGTTTTCTATTTTATAAATCACGCTCAGTGTTATTTCATACGCGCTACTTTTCTGCTTTATTTCTCGAAGACTTTAAGTCGTACTCGTCGTACACTTGGTATTTCTTTGTCTTTACCTTTGGTATTTAAAATTAAATGTCTTAAACCCGCTTGTTTCACAAGTGTGAACCAGCCTTTAATATGAAACATTAGCCTGGAAAGCGGCGTATATCATAACGCTCAATGTTATTTTCTAAGAATTGTGATCGAAAAGAAAATATCTGGAGTTATCAAAGCACGTTAGCTTTGTAAAAATCTAGAGAACATTAACAAAGTTCGATATAGCTGTAAACTGTTGTGGTACTGACTTTTTGAAGAAGACACGAATCCGTCTACTTTCTTCAGCAGGCAAGTTCAGGAGTTTAAACAAAAACTTCAGTGATTGTAAATCAACATTAACAACTAGCCATTGCGTTATTGAAATCGGTTTTGAAATCGGTTTTGACACTTATTACTCTTAGAAGACGACATATGAAGACAGTTTGAGTCAGACTCGCATTAACACCAGACTCATTTTTAAAACACAGCGTAAAATGAAAATGATCATATTTCGCGTTGTTTGTTGTTTTTCAGTGGCCAATCACATTGACCTTTACATAAAATAGTTTTGGTAAAGCGTTACAAACTTTTTGTTTTGATACTTCGTCCAACACTTGGCATCAAGGAATTGTTACATGCTGCAGTTTCAGTTTGTGCAGCAAGTGTTGCAACACCACTGCAGCATGTAGCACCTTCTTCAATGGTCAAAATTGTTCAGTAAGTAGAATTGTAACTTTTTGAGCATTGCAGCGTGTATCAAAACCTTTGTAACAATTCTTTCAGTGTTTTGGTTTAAAACCCCCAATACATGTGTGACAACCTTGCTCTAGTCTCTCTTTTAAGAAACTCAAGTCGTTGCGTGCTGCACAAACAAGGCTACACCTTGTCCCGATTTTGCAGTAGGTCCGTCTGCAAGACTGTTGTGAAGCTTGCTGTACGAAAACTCGCAATTTGTAGCACCGCTATTATTACGCTACATTCGGTCTGTGAGCGTCAACAAAGCTAAAAGGCAACAAGGCTTCGTTGGTATTATTTTTTCTTATTTTAATGCAAGCGTTTTAGTTAGTTGTCACATTGACAAGTACAATTTTGCAGAATGTAGTTCGTGATATTTCCTTTTTCTTGCCAGTCGAACCTTTTAGAGTTAAAATCATGTTGGTAACAGCCGTAATGATGAAGCGCTAATTGAACATTTGAACGAATACGTGCTTTATTATAAATCAAAGTGGTAGCAGAAAATACAATTCCATAAAACTCAATCACAGTGCACAGTGCTGATGCTGCCATTGGCCGTTTTACTTCACTTGGGGCGGGAAGACCCTGAAAACAAAACAGTGAAGTTTGATGAGTGTTCAGTAGTTCACACTTTGATTAGAACTTGTTTCAGTATGTCTTAAAATAACTGTTGCAACTACTCAACCTTTTTGTAACATGAATTAGTGCTCCAGTTTTCGGGAGTGGGGGGACGTGGCGATTTGCTATTTGATTTGCCAACTTTTCAACTAAAACGAGTTTTCTTGAGACAAACTTCGAAATTGAGATTTTTGCAGATATAAATATACATGAAATGAACTTTTATTCAAAAAACTGTTTCTCAATACGTTTAGTAGTTTGCGAGATATGATGAACGAATGTTTTTACCGGAAGTAAAATTGTATGACGCGCGGTTTTACTTTAGATGTGAATTTCTCGAGACATGTTTTAGCTCAAACTACGAATATGTAAAGGATCAGTACTCCCTCAATTAGTGTCATGCCGTCAAATTTGGCAAGTTGATTAAATAATAGCCGAAGACGAAAACCGTCCTGGCGAATTTTGAGATTCCGCTCCAATTATTTTTTATGACGCAAACAGTGTAGTTTTGTTTGCTGCAAATGGGGATTTTTCTTTAAATGCCTGCAGAAAATTAAATACGACTTCAATCAAAAATCGCCAGGACGGAA
>JAOBRG010173543.1:0-18072 GCA_027574985.1 Umimayanthus nakama | reverse complement strand
CTGTGCATGGAGCCGGACTAACACCCAAAGCAAGTTCTTCCTCCTCGCTTCTGCTGTGATCACTTCGGACGAAACTTCTACATACGCTCTTGCACGAGGTCCACGGCGCTCCCCGGCATTATATGAAGGTATTTGTTCACACAACAAAGAATCGATGCTTCTTTTTCTTGTTTTGCTCAATTCTGCTTTTGGCTCCTAAGGGAGGATTGGTCCAAAATGCCTTGCCTGCACAGCAATTCCATTTACTCGATGAGATGTTCCTGCTCCAGATAGAGTTTCCTCCAGTCTATCAATATTGTCCCAGGCGAGCGTAGTGCTGTTAAATGGCTGAATATTCTCAGGCAGGGGAACATCGGTATCGGGGGTTGAGGCCATTTTTTGAAGGTTGCGGAGGTAACGGGGGCCATGAATGATCGGTCTTACTTGCACGAACTGCTTCTCGAATACATAAACTAGCTTGCTGGATTTCTCTGTGGTTCAAGTCTCATTTTTGTTTTCTAGCTCTGCAGAAATTTGAGTGGCGAGAGGTTGTTCGGAATAACGTAAAGCATGTTGTTGTCAAGTAAGTCCTCATACTGTAATAGATCACCGGACTCGAACTCTAGCTTTCTTCGGAAACTTTTCTTTGTCGATTCTCTTAATTCTGTTGCACCCAAAGAACGCATATAATCAAGCAGTACTGATTTCTTCAATTCTACCGTGGTGGTTATTCTTAGATTTTCCATTAAGTCTAGTCTAATGAACTGGAACAGTTTCTCATACCCTTGAGATTTTATGTACCCGTAGGTATCTTGATTAAAATCAGCATCGATTTCATTGTTCTCGATACTCGTAATAGTGCTTGCCGTTTTATCCGACCGAGTATAATCGCGGTAACACGATCTATAACAAGCCTCGGCGGCCACTAGTTCGCGAGATACAATTGCAATTATTCTAATGTATTCCTTAGCAATAGCAGTTTCTCTTATGCAGTCATCAGCTTTGAAGTCACAACAGTGAACAAGAGGCTCTCGGCTTCTCGAACCCTTTTTGTATTTGGCTACTTTCTCGCAAAAAATGCAAACTTTGGCGTAAATTCTGCTTTCAGCTGGCACTTGTCACGTAGTCAGTTTTAGTTAACGGGTTTTCTGCCTGAAGGTTATCACGAGATATTTTTTCTAATTCCCGCTTCATGGTGAAAAGACTTCGACATTTCCGATGATATTTGATTTCTTAGGGGATAACGCCTTCGTCAACTGTCTTTGCTATGTCGAGCAATGGTACATATTTTCGAATGACTGCAGCACTTAACAATGCGGTGATTAGATAACTTTCGTCGTCACATAAATGAATGATGCACTCTTTCTACACGGGGACGCTTCTGTTTGTCTGTTACGTTTTAAAACAAAATAATGCTAATAACAATAGAATCAATGCGAAGAAATAACAGTAGAAACAATAGGACTGACCGACCAAAGGCTGAAATTTGTAGTGTCCTTCGATTCTGTTGTATTTTGCTTAAACACGTCTAAAACAATCAAAGTATTCAAAAACTGTTTTAAAGCAAAATCTCTCTATCTATACGTCGGCAATGTGTGATTTGACAATTAACTGAGCCTGCATCCCCGTTGGCTTTCAATTCGATTTTCAGCACTACTGTCGCTGTAGGTTCTTACTGCCGAGAATCGCGTAAAACAACTTAAAATATCTATTTAAGAAACAAAATTGCATCAGTGATAGATAAGGTATTGTTAATTGATCTTTATCTACCAACACGGTTTCATTAAAGGCTTTAAATCGGCAGAAATACACAAGAGCTCGACAAGACCTACCATTTAGTGGCGCCGCCGTCTTGGATTTTACCCATGATGCACTTCGAAATCAAAGAAATCGTTTTTCTCCGTTTTTTATTGTTAATTGAGCAGCCTCGGTTTGAAACTGTGACTAAAAATAAGAACATCTTACTTTATCACACAGTTCTTAAAAAAACAGATTAGAAGCGACAAACTCTTTGAAAATAGTCAAAAAGAGTGCAGCCTCGTTTCCATGCAGAGGGGAACTTTTTGCCAAAAAGGAATAGCAAAATATACCCTGCAGCTACTCTTTTGCGATTGCTATCACATGAATTTCTTAACCCCTTTGGACAACCTTTCATGTGGTAACACTCAGAATTTGTCCCCCTTAGTGATACCACGGACCCCTTCTGGCCCATGGACTATCTATCGAGATTTAGATGCACGCTCGCGCCACACAAAAGCGCGGGAAAAATTGCCAGCTATGTTCTAAACTTTGTTATTCCATGTATACAGCTTTGTACGTTGAAACAACTACACCCATTTTTTAAGACCAACGAGGCTCAAATCTGGGATTTTTGATCATAAATGAAAAGTTTACTTTCCTTAATAAAACTCTGTTGTTTTCCTCAAACTCGACTGTATCGAACACTGAAATACTCTAAATGTTAAGCTCAATCAAATTGCCATTGCGATTTATTCGGCTTGATGATCACAACTTAGGTATACACTTATTTCAAGAAAGGTTGACCAAAAAGAAGAATAAATCGTCAAAGATGTGTCACCAAGGGTGTTGGGCAATAGCTTAGTAATATGCGAGTCACCTGTCAACGGATTTCCTTTGCGTATTACTGCAACTTGAACAGATTGCTGTCAGTTCAGTAACGCCGACACTGAGACCAGTTTACACACGGCGAGCATAAAATAAGCTGTTATCCAGCAATGTACGGGGTCACTTATGTTTCTTTTTAGTCAACTTTTCTTGAAAGAGGTTTTTGTGCAATATTTTAGACGTTGTTTCTTACTGCTGTTGTTCTTACGAGTACTTTTAACGCTTATTTCAAAACTCATATCTTTACAACGACATTACAACGAATACCGCTACTGTAATAAATTTTAGCGAATTTTCAGTCCTAAAACTTATCGGGAAAGGCAATGGTGTAATGATTAAACCCGTGCCAAATAAGCTGTTGCCACGACAACCACTTTTCGAAAACCGTTTTTGCATTTTTTCATGCATTTTTCTTGAGACACATCTTATTTTTTTTTAAAGTTTTTCCATCCAAATGCCCAGCTTTAGCGTATCTGCATTTTCAATGGTTTTGATCAATTTTTGTTGGTCTTCCGAAGCGTCCAAGATAGCCGCCATAAAATCAGCATGGCGTCCTAAAGCCCCATGTAAGATAGGGTAAATATACGAACAATTATTAAGATTTTGGACCATAAAATATTCTGACGTATAAAAGAATTATCACTTCTGCGGTAGAAAATAACCCGTACTCTTTTTCGATTCCACGGAAAGTTTTGGTCTGTAGATGTGTTTGAAACATAATCGGCAGCCTAGCATCTTTTATAGATATTTTTGTCCAGGGACGAAAGTGGAAGGCTGATTGTTTTTACAACAGAAGGAAACCTCTCCAAACTTTGGTCTAAAAAACTCAATTATTGGCGAAAAGTGATAAACTAAAACGAGTGATGCTTCCAATCATATTTTTTGTTGTTTTGTACCCATAAAGTTTGTGATGTGGTATTAGCGCACACTCCCTGTCTCATATCCACGAATACTGCAATACTTTTTCTTCCTTCTCAGTTGTATACTTTCTAATATGGCTGCACTATGTAGTCTTTTACTCTGAACAGCATCTCCTCACACTGTTTCACAGAATTGCATTTTTTAAAATTTGTAAATTGTAGCTGAAACTATTTTGGAAATGTAATAATTAAAGTGTTTTGAAGAAATATTTTACAATCACCTTTGTTTCTCCCTGGTGCTTGTAGTCAAACCACTCAGCTTTGTCCCGACTGTACGATACTGTGAAGGACGTGACGTATTTGGTGTGTGTTGGGTGTCCTTGGGTTCCTATAGCAGAAATAACCTACAAAATAACAAACAATAACATTAACAATAAACTTTGCTTAGAGAGGGTAACATCGATTACTTAAAAATAAAGTATTCTCCCCGCAATACAGTAACAATTTAGTAATAAGTTCGTTTTTTTCCTTTTTTTATCTTTTTCTTTTAATCTAAAGCATGCTAGACGAATTGATTGTACCTATCACAACAAACCGACGCAGAGACAGAAACAGAGAGCAAGTGCAAGTCTGCGTACCTTTGGAACATATCCCAAAGTGGCCTCAACATAGTGATCGCTCTCTCGTCCACCATACCATCCACCATGCACGTCGGTAAAAAGTCTCATACGGGTGGGAAAACCGTAAGTAGCGTCCAGGCTACTGTCGGGTATTTCGTAGTTTTCCATTCCCATTGGATTAAAACAAGCTGAAAAAGATAAAATACAAAACAATAATTTAATGGACTTCCACAGTATGATTTTTCAGAGTACATGCAGTTCAATACATTTCAGTTGTTTCCCGCGGGGCTATTTTTGCAAGCTCAAGCTGTCAAGAACACCTTAATCGAACGGTCGAGGTTCTAAGCCAAACCACTATCTGCGGTTCACAACGGTGCCTGTCTGAGACATTAGGTTGTACCCTCAGTTAAATGACCACAGCATCTGAAATACCATTACTCCTATCGAGAAATGCTTTACAACGGTTATTTTAAGTCCCCTGATAGATATCGAGAACGACTTTACGTCCCTGTCTTCGGATGGTGCATGTGGTGAAGGAAGGCGCTCAGAGTCCAACTCTCAACCGGAGCGATTATTTTTTCTACGCCCACTTCAAGATGGTGGACGCTTACTAGAACTGTAACATTGCTCAAACTGTTCTGAAGCTGAGATTCGTACTTAGAGAAATTTCAAGAAAAAAATAGAGGTAAAAGTGCCGAAAGGTGGGCATGACGAGCCTCGAACGTAGGACCTCATCAACAAGGGTCACTATTCACTTCCCATACACTAACCAATCATTTCGTTATCTACACTTCTGTTTTTTGTATGTCTATCTAAAGTTCTTACAGAAGTAACTCTGACCCAATCCTAGCGTAACAACCGTATATAACCATGAACGACCATCAATAGCCCTATGATAAATAAGTGAGCTGTGACAGTTCGCCATCTTGAAGTGGGCGTAAAAAACAAATTCGCCCAGGCCGTATTTTAAACTGGGTATTCCTGGTTAACAGTCAGAAATTTTACCAACTACACTAACCTTTCACAATTTTTTTTCCGTTCTACTACTTAATATTTTCCCACTAGAGCTTGTTACTGCATGCTTTTTATTAGGCGTGCCGAGTTTTCAAGAAAGTCACTAAGTTTGTTTTGGTTGCCAGGGATCGGCAACGAATGAGTTTAGAAATCTCAAAGATCATATGGAAACCCATATTTGGCAATCGGTCGATCGATCACCTTAGTTCAATTAAAAAGTTTAAGTATTTGGTATGCGCCTCGTGCTTCTTGAAATACTCAACATCCCGAATGACTTGATATGTTTCTCGTCTGTTTACAGATAGTGCAGACATCCAATTTAAGGCTGAATTTTCCTGATTTTAGTTGCAAATCCCCAATCCCGATTCATGCAGCTCTAAAGATTTGTTTCACATAAAACCATCCAAAAAAGTTATTTTTCGTCCATCTGATTTGTTAAATTTTGCCTTAAAATACACCTTTGCCTGCTTGGGCAATAAATGCAAACTTGTTACAGTTTAATGACAATTTGGACATTTGAAAGCATTCGTCCGCAATTATTAGAACTTTGATTTCAAGACCTCTGAGCTTTTTAATTTGCTTGTGAACTGTGCCCCCAAACTCTCCGGAAGTTGAACTTTTTCCCGTAAGATAAAAGTCTCGAGTTCGGCAGATCTGTAGGTTTGGCAATGTTTTCATTTATTTTAAAATGGATGTGGAGCAACTGTTGTTTTCAAAGGCTGTTGCTTTCGTCTTTGACAGACTTTGTTCTTGCTAATACATGTAAGGTGTGCCAGTTGCTTAATTCGCAGTTTTTTACAAATTTTACGCCAGAAATAAAAGGTAGTCTGTTCCAACTTGTACACCTTTATGCATATGAAGTTATTTAGTAAAACGCGTTATACACGATGTTATTACTTCCGATCAAAATAAGATAGCTATCACTTTACAGTGTAGATCGGAGTTCATTGTGTTATCGTAAAGTCAAAAAAATTCTGTATTTTATGGCAGCCTCGGTGTCTTTTTTGCTCTTCACGATCACAGTGGTCTTTTGGAAACGGTTACCTTTTACTTTCAAGGAATTTGCTGCATTGTTGCCGAACAGAAATCCGAGAAACTAAAGTTAGCGGCCAAGAAAGCGGACTTGTGTAAAAAATTTTGCCATAGTAATAGTTCTTAAATTACTGTAAAGTAAAGTAATATGCTAGGCCACAACTACTCGCACGACTGTTATGTGCAACCATTTGCAAAATCCTTTGGAGTCGAGTTAAACCCACTTACCATTTAGTTATTAGTTTAAGAACTATACATTTGAGCTATTTATTTACATCAAAAAAAAAGTAAAGTTTATAATGTAAATCGCATAAGGATGGTGTCATTTGCTTACGAAATATGACGGATTAAACTTAGATCAGGCCTTTCTTTGTCACTGCCTAATTACATTGTCATTATTATTATCATCATCATCATCAATCAACTCAATCATTATTGTTTGTTGTTACTGTTATTATTGTTATTAAAGTTAACATAATTAGTTTTTATTATTATTATTATCATCAGTATCATGAATATTAATATTTCATTATTATCACTATTTTTTTCACTTCTTTACCGTCAAACCAGGTCAAGCGTTTTGGCTAAGAATCAAGTTTTGTTTTTTATTGTTCAAAACTTGAATTCATTCTTCATTAGAACTCACGCCTCGATTTCAAAAACCAATTTTGATTGGAGTATCGAACAATAGTGGTTGTGAGTTGACCGTTGGGGAATGTCGCGAAATGTTTTGGCCATGTTTACGAACCTGGAAAGCCTCTGTCGATCTCTGTTCCAGTGCAGCGGCAATAATCATCGTCTGTATAAATGGATGACAATGTCTCATCTATCAACCCAAACCATGGAGGAAGCGGGCTGGAAATGACTCAAGAGCCGGTTGGAGAAGACACGCGAAGGCTATTGTTCAATAATCCAGGCATTTGAGAAGTTCGAATGAAGAATGAATTCAAATTTTGAACAACAAAACTAAATCTTGATTCTTGGTCAAAACGCTTGATCAGGTCTGACTGTAAGTAGTTAGTTAATTACGCCAAAGAAGATTGTTTGAAACACCATAGTAAGGCATTCACAAAGATAGTTTGAAACATCTTAGTGAGCTACCCACAACATAATATGCCAGTTACGTACCATTGCAACCATAAACCTCGACCCTCATACATATCTTCTCATACCACGTAGTTGGCAGAAACCTTATGAAATTGGCTTCCACTGGGTCGCGTAGATCTTGGTACGAAACCGAGTAAGGGTCTTGGCTGCCTGAAAAGATCTGCCAAACATGTGGGAGTCAGAAAACATTGACAACAGTATATTCTAAATAACGCTGAGAAGCTGACCTAAGGTGCATATGAGGCCTAAAATGATTTTGCTGTGGTAGAACTACTGTACAAGGTAATTTCAGTTTATGGAAAAAATAATTTAAAAATAAAACGTTCTACCGATTTTATGTGACTTTGAAATTGCAAAAATTCGCCATTTTAAGACACCCTGTGTCTTTTGGACGCACTGGAGGAGCCTGGGGCGATAAACTCTTATGACGTCAAACTGGTGAGTCTAGTTTGATTAACACATGTTTCCTTTCTTTAATTCTTTCTAATGCTTTTTAGTAGTTTAATGATCTATATTTATATATACGCAAAACATCCGCTTACAGCACTTGTGCAAGTTACAATAATGTTTCGTGCGCTGCTGGGGTTTCAGTTTGACGTCACAGGCCTGCTAGACCCGGGTGGTTTTTCAATGCCGCATAAAACAAAAACAAAAAGTTGGAATAAATTTCTTTTTCAGAAATCTGTCAAAAAACATCGATCGAATTGGCGACCAAAGGTTTTCGCTAGGGCTCATATGCACTTTAAACCAGTGTGTGATATGTCAATGTAGTACGTAACAACTTATTTAAGCGGCCGACAACCTTCTACGAGTGTTGTGCAACATTTCGCTTTCCCCGCCTTTAGATGTTTTGTTTTCATACTGAAAATGCATAAACCTATCCACGTCATCGCTTTGAAACCAAACGATATGACCAATTTTTTAAAGAAAGATTTATTTGGTGCAATCAGGCTTAGACTCCAAGACAATTACCAAATTTTCTTTGTTCCCCACTTGCATGTTTTTGTTGAACTAAAGCTTAAAAGAGTTTTAACCAAAAGGGAATGAGTTAGTGAACTTAAGAGAAAAAATGTACTAGCTGTTGAAGTTAAGGTAGATTTTAATAGTTTTAGCATATGTGCTGAACTTACATAACTATTAATAACGCATATGATTTGCGCATGCTTTAGACAAAAGTGATAAAAATAGGCAGGTAATTTTGCTAGTGTTGATTATCTTATGCCATGTATTTTAGAGATTTGTATTCAGATTTATTATTAGATATTTAGCTTATCAATGTCACGCCATAAAATTTACTACATTGTTTTGACGGTTTAACATAACCTTGGCCGTCGTTTAAAAATAGTCATGAGAATTACTGAGTAAGCAATTTTACACAACCTTGGCGGTCACTAAAAGAGTCGTGAGAATAACTGATTTAGCAACTTCACAGAAATTTGTTGCTTCCTTATGTCTCGCCAGCCAAAAGTAGTTTTGTACTAAGTTCTTTAGAAAATGTTTTAATCAGCGAAATATTTCAGACTTAAGAAAAATGTTTGTAGTTTCATACGTCGCACCTTGTCTCAAAGTACTTATGGTAGCAAGGTTACTTCTATACATTTGCTGTCAAGGATAAGAATTGTTCTCATGGGAAAAGTTTAAAAGTGTAGTGTATTTTGGCGGTAAGCATAGAAAGAAGCTTCGCCAGCATTTTTATAATCAAAACATAGTTATATGTTTTCTACAGTTGATAATAATACCTTGACAGCTCCATTCTCGGAGTAGTTTTGCCAGTTTCTGTGACTTAATCTGTACTGGATTGTATAGTTCATGACCCAGGCATAGTCTGTCGTGCCGCATGATAACACTGGATACCTAGCCTGTGCCGCCAGCCCGGTAACTTTGTACTTCAACCGAAACTCCACCTGGATAAGATAGTTATAAACCTTTGGATTTGATTACGAGTACAACTTCTTAGAGACCTCCAGGTTTTAGTAGGAGTACGAGTTTGACTACGAGTACGGCTTCTTAGAGACCTGAAGATTTGACTACGAGCACGACTTCTTAGTGACTTTTAGATTTGAGTACAAGTACGAGTTTGACTACGAGTGCGACTTCTCAGAGACCTTTAGATTTGACAACAAGAACAAGTTTGACTACGAGTGCGGCTTCTTAGAGACCTTTAGATTTGACTAATTTCAGAAGAGGTTTATATTTATTTGGCGAGCACGAGTACGGCTTCTTAGAGACCTTTAAAATTGACTACGAATACGGCGAGTTTGACTACGAGTACGAATTCTCAGAAACCTTTAGATTTGACAGCGAGAACGAGTTTGACAACGAGTACTACTTCTTAAAGACCCTTGGAATTAACAGCAAGAACAAGTTTGATTACAAGTATGACTTGTTAGAGACCTTTAGATTTGACTACAAGAACGACTTCTTAGAGAAGTTTATACCTAAATGCGAGTACGAGTTTGACTACAAGCACGACTTGTTAGAGACCTTTAGATTTAACTACGAGGACGACTTCGTAGAAACCTTTGGATTTGCAATAAGTTTTTCAATTTAGGACTGCAATTACGTGGTAGTAGACGTAAGTCTCAACCAACAAAAGGCAATCATTCTCAGGTCCACACCAACCAGGCGATCAACCAACAACAAACAATATAATCATATCGTTGAGAAGGCCAAAAGAGGCTGTTCTTTGAAGGGAAAACGCTTCACATTTAAATGATAGAAACTTTCAACGGAAAAATTGTTAATTTTAAAGGTCCCCGGTCGGATATGTACCTGAAGATATTGATTGTGGTCGTTGTATTTGGCGCACCAGCCCCCTTCCCCGGTCGTGCCGTGCAGCCTGGCATGAAAGGGCTCATAGTTCCATGAATACCAACTGGAAGCTGTTATCATTGCATCCTCTACAATTCCGTTTT
The DNA here is from genome assembly GCA_027574985.1 of Umimayanthus nakama. NCBI lineage: Eukaryota > Metazoa > Cnidaria > Anthozoa > Zoantharia > Parazoanthidae > Umimayanthus > Umimayanthus nakama. The sequence continues at coordinate 7,920 of JAOBRG010173543.1, read as the reverse complement.
CTAACCCCAAAGGTTGTTTGCAAGCTGCAGTTTAAGATATAGGACAAACGTTAACCGACCCTTTATTCGCTTAGATGGGATTTTACAGGAACTACAAAAAGGATAACAAGATCACATGGTATTCCTATACAAGACCATACAAATATATACATAACATTACAATACAGCACAACACAACACAAAACAATAAAACACATAACATTACAATACAACACAATACAATACAATTCATAATGTTACAATACAATAAAATAAAATACATAACATTACAATAAAATACAATACAATACATACCTCTTATTAGCCGAGTGCGAGGTCCGTACGGCAAGTTATGGACCGAGTTCTTTCCTTCCTTTTATGGCCCAAGCGCGAAGCGCGCGGGCCATGAAAACAAGGAAGAAAAAAAACAAGGATCCATAACTTGCCATACGAACCGAGCATACGAGGCTAATAAGATGTTTATAATATGGCTTTGTTGGTTATTCAGGTTTCGAAAAGGTGATTTAGAGCTAGCGGTCCGTACGGCAACTTACGGAGCTGGAATTGACCAATCACAGCACACGACGTCAGTCAGCCATATAATAAAACATAATACAATACAATGTATTACAATATATTACAATAAACACAATACAAACAACACAAAAAACACAGTACAATAAAATGCAATATAATACAACACAATGCAATTAAATGCAATGCATTACAATACAAAAAAATATTTAACGAGGGACACACTGATTACTATACTTTAATAATCTCCCAAGTGTCCCTCTAAAAATCGAATTAAAATCACAAATTGAAACATAAAAATTAAGAAAAATGAAAATGGGAAATATTTTGAATGTCTGTTTACATCAACAGATGGAAAAGTAGAACAAACGGAAACTCTGTTTACACTAAATTACAAATTTAGATTAATATCTAAAATATCTTAGAATTCATAGAAACTGACTACTGCTTATTTTGATGCCCTGACTTTTAACAGCTTATTTTACTTAGTGGCTAAAGAGCATTAAGAATCTAAGTTAAGATAATTAAATTTGTTTTTGGTAAAGTAAAAAGATATTCCATTTATAGGTTCCGAATTCACACTACATAAGGTAGACTGTACTACTGAATCTAATGTCTAAACGTAGGATCTCTTGTATCAGGAATGCTTGTAATAGATGCATTTTTAGTTTCTGTTACATAATTAGAGCGATTTCGAAGGCTCAGCTAAAGAGGAGCACAGCTACCCCAACTATAGAAGATATCCTCAGTTGCTATACTCAGTACAACTAACTACTTCACCTTCGTCACCTATGACCTGTATTCTCAGGCAGGGAAATTCGTGCCACTCTGTCGGATGGATCTGAAGGTAGCGGGCTTTGATTTGATATTTTAACACGTGCTTTAAAATTTTCCTTTTCCAACTGTTTCCCTGAAACACCTGTGTAGTAGAAAACAAAAACTGGTCTAATACTATAAGTGAATGTAAAATGAAAGCAGTTGCCTTTGTGGAAGTTTTTTTTGTCATATAAATAGTAGTACATAGCCAGACATAGACAGACACACACACAGACAGACAAATAGACAGCCAGGTAGAAAAATCGATAGGTGGATAGATATGTGGATGGATGGATGGATACGTGGATGGATGGATGGATGGATGGAAGGATATTTTCAATTCTATGGGTTTTCTTATAACGTCTAAAGTATGAAGTGAAAACTTTATTAAAATACTGTCAAATGAAGATTACAACCTCTATAAAAAATTCGTTGATAAAAATTTATTTCAAAAGTGTTAGAAACCCCGGGCTTGGTTTAAAAATGTTCCATATAATGCTTTTAAAAATTTACAAAATGTCTAATCAATCTTGCCAACCACATTTGAGATTTCTGCCCTGTCAACTTTATTGTTCAACTAGTGCCTGATTGTCTTGGAGCCCCTTATACACAAAACAGAAGATCTTTAAAATTTAAAAGACAGTTTAGTTCTGAACAAATGAACAACAATACTCTACTTCAGCTGCTTCTTCTCTGATAGCTTCAAAGTTAGTTTGGCTAGTAGTTGCTCGGCTTCTCTGCCGTGTGGTGAAAAATCAAGATTGCCGAAGAAGCCTTGCTCGACTTCAATAACTCTCTGACTGCAGTGTCGTTTTTTTCATTTTCATTGCTCGTGATGGCGGTGTCAAGTTGCTAGTTTAGGTGGCACTTTGCAAAACGATAAAAAACCCTTACATCAAAAAATGCATATTGCCCCCTTTGCCAAAAACCGCGCGCACTGACATCCAGACGAGCTTCATCAGGGGATTTGGTACTGCTGTTTAGAGTTTCTCCTTTAAAGATCTGAAAATGTGGCTCTACCTTATCATCATGGCAAACAACTTTGAGAAAGGAAGCGAACTGGAGTCGCACATCGTTATGCCTCTCATAGAAAAATCTGCCTTTCATGTATGCCATTGCATGATCAACCTCAAATCTGTTCCCGTATGCACCTATGGACGGTAGGTACTTAGGTGTCCAGGTTAGGTTAGGTTACACGCATCGAAGAACCCCTCTTTTGTTCAAGTTGAAGTTTTCTACTTCAATGGCAGTGTTTTTAACCAACTAGAAGCACCCTCAACTCCATCTTTGCTAGGTCGATGGTCCTCAGCTGTTCTTGGCGCATCCTCTCATGGAGCTGCTGTACTTTCCTGGTGTTGACAATCTTTCTTCTTAAGGCCATGCGCTGTTCAATATCCATTGGTGCTTTGCTGTCTGGATGCATGAAATGTTTAACCAGCTGTTCAGCGGCTATGCTGGAGTTAGCAAACTCTAGATCAGCAACGGCCGAGGAAACTGTTATTGCCAATCCACTTTTCTTTTACTGGCACTTACGTCGTTCGTCGGCAGTGCATATGTGGCCATCAGTGAATGCTGGGATTAACACGCTATCCGGCACAGATGCATCTAGTTGCGTCAGGTGATGCTTGAAGTTGGGATTGGTCTTGATGTAGTACGGCAGCTTGTGGTTCCGGGTTCGTGATTTTCGAAAATACTGTCAGTTGGTCGCACCGCAAGCTGACCAGTTCCTCAGCGTATTTTCAGCATCTATTCTCACTTCCATAAAGCCACCAAGATACTTTCTTCCTTCTGTTGTGTTGTTAACGCCGGTTCCTACAAATATTTTTTGTTCCTTCTCCTCAGCTTGTGGCTTTACGGTCATCCACGACTTTGAAACGTTTGGGTTACACCCCAACTTAGGACCACACGACACCATGTTATCCCACCAGCGTCGAAGTTCAAGCAGTTCACTTGCACCTCCTTAGTGGTATGCAAAAGCTACTCGTTTCACTGTTATTTCCTCTTGCGTTTCAGGTTTATTATCTCCACAAGGAGGGTTATGCAATTGGCATATACTGGCACACTACACCCTCGTGTGGTCCTTTCTAACGATGAAATTTCAGTTCCAACAAGTACGAATAGGCGAGATGGCACAATATGCCATTTCTTGATATAAACAGCCATCAGGGGCACGAATGTTTGATTTTATAGAGATGACCATTATATTAAGCGAATTAAAGGCGTTGCCTGCATTTAACAGGAGCAGTGCATCGGTGGTCTCTTTGTCAAGGATGTTGCTCATAGCATGTACAAGGGCCTCATATCCACCTGCTTGACCAGTACATAGCTGTAGTTTTCCTTCTGAACTCACTATTTCTGGCTTAATTACTGAGAGTATGGATTTCCCGAAAGTCCTCCGCAGTACTTCATCAACACCAATAGGTCTAACACCAGGGTTCTTTTCTAAAGGAATCAACCGGCAAGCTGTACAAACCTCCAAGTTTGTGTACGCGCTGGCATTCTCAACAAGGCCTTTCGTTTCAGTAGTGCTCTTTCATGCAAAGGTTTCTAATGCGCCTCTAAGGTAATGGCCGGCTTCTCCAAAACTCTTGGACTCCAAGATTCTTCTCCATCGATCAGCATCTAAGCCAGAGGGCCCACTTGATCCCGTTATCCGAAAGGCTGCATTTGAAATAATGTTTTAATGTTTTGGAACACAACAGGATCGACAAATTGTGGTTGGCCATCTATTAACAGTGATGGGTCGACTTCATTTAATGCCTCTGGATGTTTCCGTTTCAGCTCATTTATTGTGCTTTGGGATGGAAGGAGTATGACTCTACTGCTCTGTTGATCAAAGAGCTTCATAGCAGCTATTTTCTTTCCTTCAAGTTCGGTTTTCATCTAGTCCCCTGATATTTGTGGGCAGTGTGGATTAAATTATGCTGACCTCACTAAGCAATGCATGAAATTCACCAAATTTCCATTGTGTCAGGTGCGTTGACAGGCGCTGAGAATATTAATTTGCTTGTAACTTGAGTAGTATTCATTGTGATAGAAAAAATATGATATTTAGAATCCCACAGGGATCAACTATTGGTCCCCTTCTCTTCTCTTACACACAAAGACCTAAATATGCTAGTCTGCAATTTAGTATAGAAAAAAGAAGAAAGAATGCAGACGATACTAATCTTACGTTCTCTTCGTATCATCCTGCAGAGTTGCAGAAAAAGTTTAATAAAGATCGTTGACATGTAGAAATGTGGCTCTTAGACACTAGATATTTTTATATCAGAACATATGTTAACAGCTAAAGACAAAGAATTGCAACTTTATAAGGAAACCTCGACTGACCATAAATGGATTCTCACTATCAAAGGTTGAGAAACAAAATGTCTTCGCCTTCAAGTTGACCAGCGCCTTACGTGGGAGAAACATCTTGAGAGCATTATGAAAAAGTTGTTTCCTCCCTTGCATGATATAGGAAAACTAAAAAAATCGTAAAACCAGTAACCCTTATATTTATTTAAAAACCAGTGATTGCACCATGATTTAACTACTGCTCCATTGTATGGGGTGGCATTAGCTCAAAATTAACAAAAAAATTCAGAAACCGTAGAACAGAGAAGCAGGTGTAATAACAGGAACGCCATACACTAAATGCTTTAAGGAAGTTCTAAAACGTTTCAGTGGTCAACGCTAAAGCAAAGACATACAGAGCATAGAGCATTATTGAAGCATAAAATTGCAAATAAAATAACACCAAATTATATGACTAATATCTTTCAAAGGATGCAAATATATATATATTTTTTCAAACTGCTATGAACTACGAAACTCAATTTATAATTTTGCCCCACTCCACCCACCCCCGCCGAAATAGGATTATTTCCGGAAAAAAAATTTGCTTACAAGAGAGCTAAACTCTGGAATTGCTTCCAGTGTATCGGAAATGCAGTCGCTCGAATCATTTTAAAAAAGCTGAAGGAATATCTGCATCAATAGCAAGTCAAGAGCAATACTAGTTGTAGTCATAAAATTGTGTACAAATAAGTAGTGAAGTACACTAGTAGTAGCTTAATTAGGGTAATTAATGCCAGTTTAGAATTTTTTTTACCTTGAAACTACAGCTTATTAGGAGGACAGAATTTGCCCCTCAATGTTTCAAATTTTGGTGTAGCTACCATTTTTAAATAAAGATCATTACTAATACTACTTATTATCTGCCTAATAAAATACCTCAGCAGATTTGGCAGTTTTGTAGTCTTTCCATAGAAACCCATCCAAACTGTATGTCATCGTGAAAAACGTCACCCACTTTCCACTGTTGTGATGTTTCTGCACAATCAAACCATAAATCAAAACGGTTCGCTTGAAATCAAAGTGTAAAAAATAACCAACAGCTGCTTGTGTCGCACACCAGGTGAACTTTGTGTTCAGTTCTGGATTGTTGTGAACTGGATGAAAGCTTTGTCCGTCGTAGCTTGACACCCCTGGGGATTGGGCCGGGCTCATTTGGTTCTCCGCGCTGAGAGATTTGCCTGCAAACCCTTAAATAGAACATAGTAGCTGTGGCTAGAACATCTACCCCGTCATTGCATAAGTCATCGGTTCAAAAACCGTTGAGGCCTGAAGTGTTTTTCAGGGACTGCGTAGCTACAGTAAGAGTGGGTGAAAGGGGAGGGGGTGATTAGCTAGAGACTTAAAGTTGGGGGTGGAGGGGTTGCTGTGAAAACACTTTTTCAAAATAGTGGGGGAGGGGTTGAATCCCCCTCCCACCAATAAAAGCCTCTCTCCCTCCGCGGAATCTGACTTTATCAGCTGCAACTAAACTGCGTAGATAATTAACAACTATCCCCCGAAGTGAAGGTGAATAGCGAAATATATTCTACCGAGCCGTGAAGCGGCGAGGTGAATATTTTTTACCAGGCACCGACGCTGAGGGGGATAATTGTTTTAGTATAACCAAACAGGTGAATTTTGTGTTTGCAGGAGTAGCTTCTTCGTTCACTTGACAAATTACCACTTCCGTTACAGTAGCGAAACGAGCCTCCATTTTGATAATTTCGTCTGGAGGTAAATATCCTAGGATATACTGTGTCTGATGAACCAATCAGAGCGCACGAAAAGTGCTATGCACCTGTTTGGTTAATACTAATGTTTCACATTCACTGGTGTTTATCTAGCTCAAAAACTGAACGAACATAGAAGACTAAATTATGATATAGTTTAGAACAACACACTTGTAATTTGAGCAACAATTTGTAATTCTTTAAAAAGGGCCTTGTAAGCAACATTAACAAATGTCGAAGTCTATCAATTAGATATTTGAACTTCCCAATAACATTATTTCTAAACAAGTTTCTCAGAAACAATTTCCACGCGAATACATCAGCGTCAACGCTCTAGATGACGGCAAAGTAAATCCAGCAAACAAGACTACCAGTCAAGTGATCGTCAGAATAGCTTTGCCGCTTCTATCACAAAAAATTTTGCAACTATGAAAGTCTTAAAAATAATTATTGAAAAAAATCCCTATCGAATAAATGATCTGCTGAGCACTACCGGTGTTTCAGATTATCATGTAAACATATTATAACGTCAACCTAAGGGACTGTAAAGGGGGGAGGCTTTTCTGAAGTAGTTGCTTACTTTTTCCTTATGTCAAACTCAGAGAATGAAAGAGTAAGTTATAAAAAGTACTCGGTAGAAATTTTGAGAATTATTTGAAGAGTACTTTTTGAGTATCGAGGTTTTAAAAAGTTCGACAGTTACCAATTGCGGATCCACGAAGTACCTGGGGGGGGGGGGGGGGGGGCTGTGCCCTACTCCAATTCCCTTTTTTTGCTTTTGTTTCTTTTCAAAAACATTACGTTTTCTATTTAGTAAAAAAAAGGAAGAGATTAGACTCAAAATGTTGGAAATAGTCGTTTTAGAGACTTAAATTTTCAAAACTTCTAGGGGATCATGCCCCAGACCTCTCCCTAGAAAAAGTTTGCACCTTCGGCGCTGGTAGAATGCAATTCCCCCCCCCCCCCAATCTCTTTAAAATCCTCTATCCGGCCCGAGTTACAAAGAATGTGCGGTTCGTTGGCGATAATAGGGACCTTAAGCAGGCACGAGTTTGCTCACGACGACGACGTGTCTGTGACGTCAGTGGACGTGCGTCCAGTTGTCGTTCTTGGCGGGAGAATTGGAACTTAAGCAACTAGCAACTCACGACGGTGTGAATTTCAGGCGCAACATTTCTTTGCTTTTGTTGGTAACAAATTTTTGGTCTCGCTCTGTTAAGTTATGACTTCCTTTAAAGAAGCTCGTGAATTGTTTATGATTTCTCATGATAACGGAGAAATTGACGATGAAGAGTTTCTAGTTCTCTATCAGTTATACGACTCCAAGAACCCTGACTTTCCGTACGATTCGTACGCGTCTTTTGATCTTGAAGAAATGGATGATTCAGACTGTTTGGCAGAGTTCAGGGTGCACAAGAAAGACATACCACTGCTGGCAGATGTTTTACAGCTTCCTCCGGTATTTCGCTGTCAACAACGTTCAGTGTGTGATGACATAGAGGGACTTTGCATTCTGCTGAGGCGGTTGGCTTATCCCTGC
>JAOBRG010173432.1:0-18078 GCA_027574985.1 Umimayanthus nakama | reverse complement strand
GATATTAAAGTTGGTACGTTTGCATTTCCTTGACAAGTATAACACTCCACGAGCATCCAGAGGATACCTTTGATTCTGCGTATTCCGGATAAAAAGAACGTAAATTATATAAGGTCCTCCTTAGGCCACCGTCAAATAGTGGAGCTGAAATCTAAGCTAATGAAGTTGACTGTTATCGAGAGCGGAGTCTTTCGTGTCTAAGCATATAAGTGGACATCACTTACTTGAATGATTGTGCTATGTCGTGTTGAGAATGATTCACAGACTTTTTAATGGTGTCTAAGTCGGCATACAGGTTAAAAGCAGCCTGAGCACAGCAAGATATTCAGCTTGAAATCAGCTGTTGACTTCCATATCCTTTTCAGTTTCCAAAAGGGGCTCAAGCTTTTCTTTTAATCTGCTTAAAATCTCCCAAACTCCTTACTACATATGAGCCAAGGTACTTTAAATCACCAATGAAGCGCAGCTGAGCATCATTTGTCCGAGGCTATTGCGTGTGCTGGACGTTTCTCCTCAGTTGCCTTTGTTTTGTCCGTATGGTGATGACTAGAGCAGCTCGCTGTGTTGAGTTCATCAGCAAATCTATTTGAGCATGTACATGTACGTCTTGGATGTTGTCCTAAAGTAGCAGAAAGCCATCTCTAAGTTTCATCATAACAAGAAGCTGTATTAACAGCCTAACTCTGCCCGTACCATGTTGTATACTTAGTAATTGCTCCAAGATCCGTCGAAGAGCTAACGCTTGGAACTCATTGAAATGTCAGCTATACATCAGGGCCTACAGGCGACAAACATACCATACCACATTACTATTGTACAGAATCGAGAGATATATAAATGGGTCAGTTTAGTATAATTGAAAAATAATTTGTTTGTTTACGTCGCGTCGTACACTGTACTGTCAAGTATTCGTATCAATAATCATTCATAGAATGAACATATTTTATAGCAAAGAGTTTTGCCCTTTCAGCCCCAGCCAGTTTGTCTGCATGTATCTTCTTACATTATACACAAAATTTAAAAGTTAGATGGTCATAAGAATAAAAAAGTTGATCTTACACACCAAACTTTTTAAGATGAAAAGCCAAATTCTTTCAACTTGTTAAGAAGAAAACTGCAGAGAAACTTCAGGAGAATTTAGCAACACGCCGTATGTCGTGTTTTGGGCTCAAAGAGTTAATAAGCGCTAAGAGAACGAACTTGAGGCTAACAGACACATAATATTCTAAATCATGTTTTCACGCTAAGTCGCTCGTTCGCTTCGCTGTATTCCTCAATTTGTAGCTAGTGCTAACATTAAAACAACCTTTAAAAACACATATACCGTATCGTGAAATCAAACCAACTAGATATGAAACCAAAAAGCAAACTACAAACGTACCTGAAAGCGACCTGAATGGAAATAGTGAACTTTAATCGAACACCGTCCTGACAGTGAACAAGAAGGAGAGAAGAAGAGGAGCAATTTTTGGAACCTCGGCGCGATTTGGTTTCACCAGACGACTTCTTTTTTAAATGGCATAGCGTATTCGCTCTAAATCTACTACTTACCGACTGGAACGGTTGCTTAAAACATGTACAAAATAAATTTTTCTACAAACAAGTTCACTGCTTTTAGAAATAACCAAAATTTCTTGAAATAAAGTTTAAAACTCAATATTTACACTTGTTCCCTTCAACTCACAGAGATTCCACACAGCTCATAGTGTTGACATAGTGGTGCATTCCCGTCATGCCATTCGTATTTAACGCAGCAAGTAATCATGTAATATACAAAACTAATGACCTTGTACTCATCGTGTGGTTTAGAGCGTCCGCCTGGTGTTTTCAGGGTTGCAGGTTCAAGACTGCTCTTGGGATTCAATTTTTTTTTTTATCAGAGTTTATTTTCGTATAGCATGCGCACCAGACCTCCACTGACCACTGTAATAAGACGCGTGGGCGAATTTGATACAAGTAACTAAAAAAACGGGTTCGAACCCTCAACTCTGCTCTACGGTTCGAGATTGACCTTCACTAAAGCAGAACATCTTGGTTTCCTAGTTACCATACTGGAACATTGCTTTAAAAGAGAACAAATTTTGCGACTGCAATGGAGAGGGAAAGTGCTTAGGTGTTCGCTTGGATGACTGTTGCCGTCACATCATCCTCTAATGACATTTCACTTGCAACAATGGCTAAGTCTGTCGAGTCTTTTATGTGACATTGCTGACATCACTAATGATTTGGGAAATTCCGAAATTATGAAGCATCTTTGTGATGGGATTTTTGTAACCTTGACATGTACTTCTTTGAATCCTACAAAGAATGCCATAAAAGGGTTTTTTTGTCTACTGTACATATCTTAGAACTATGATCCAGCTCAAGCTGTGACTAGCCTCAACGCACCTCTGGAATGTGGTATTCCAGTTTGTTGTTCCACGTGATGGTTCTGTCAGTAGACTCGTGAATTTTATCGAGGAGCATACTCTTGTAGAGTTTTGCTGCAACTGACATCGAACGTATGCCACGGTAATTTTTCGTCTGATACAGAACGACAAGGTTTCAAGCCCTTGTAACCGATACAGAGTTTCAGAAAGTTGCAAGACTTCAAAATCCAATGTTGCAACCAGCAGCTTTACCTATGTGGAGGATCTTTATGGCTTCATTAATTAAAGCGGAGCCAACAATAAACCACTCTTTGCAAGAGGGAATTTAAAATTTCTCTTGGGCCTCTCTTGATATCTAGGAATAGCTTAAGGTGTTCGACGGTGTCTTATAGAATCTGCAAGCTTCTAAGTGCTTGAAACTGTCTACATGTGGCCTCATATGTTCAGGGACGTAGACACCAATAGGAAGCAAAGTACTCACGAGGTGTCTAGAGGTGTCCAACGTTTTCTTGGAGCTCTCTTGAAGTGTGGCAAACTGTCAAGAGGTGTCAAGAGATGCCTAGTTGGGTACATAGATTTTCACGTTTGTCTAAGGTGTCGAGTATGCCTAGATGTATTTTGAAATCTCCATAGCGGTGAAGATCCGAAAAGTCTGAGATGGCTGCAACTCGATTCTCCGGCAAGAGGGTAACCGGAAAGAGTATCAGTGATTCAGTGTATGTGTTTTTGCTATTTTTTGTTAAATGTATTCAAAGTTACTTACGAAAGGAAGGACTATGCCCCCTTCGGCCTTTCTCTAAATCTGCTATGACACGAGTTTCTAAAGACCTTTGACACATCTAGCCTCCTTGGAACCTCTATTTAATAGCCCAATGTATGTCAAGACACTTTTCACACCTCCAGGCGTCTTTAGACTTACCTAAAGAACTTTTGACACACCTTAAAACACCTTGGACACATACGAACAATTTTTGACTGCTTTGGGTGTCTCTGGACACCTCCAAGCAAATCTATACTCATCTTAACATCTTTTTAGCACTGTGAGACACCTATTGACTGGTCTATGTGTTATCTGTATATAGACACCTTTGGACTATTCTTGACACCTCTTTGCATTTATGAACATACTTATGTTCTGCAAACTGTATTGTGACCAGCTGCAAACGTTGTGGAAATAGTAGCTATTTCCTGCTAACACATGTCTACCTTTTTCAGCTTTGTCAAGGCTGTTGGGGTCTGTTTCATGACAGTTTGTGAATCAAGTTATCCAACTGTCTTAGCATTTTCCTTCCTGGATGAAATTCAGCGGGAATTTACAATGAACTACCAGAGTCAAGATGTTCAGAGAGTCAGAAGACCGTATTCTTTTATTGAATTTGGTAAGTAAAACGCTTTGATTTTTAGTGTTTCTGCGCGCTATTGATAAAAGCAGTTAATATCCAAAACGGCAGTTTATATTGTGGTAATGGAGGGGGTTAAAGTACCCAGACTGCCTTTCTCGCCTTTGGATCTGCCAACATTAAATCTTGCAGAAAAAAGGCTGGGAGACGTGACCCCTTTGATTTAGTAGTAATGCAAGTCAGGCAAAACTTTTTTCCTTTAATTTGCAAGTCAAGCAATAGTACCAATTACTTGAACCTGTGCCTCATGCAGAAAAGCAAAGTCCAAGGAAACTGCTAATTTTCTAATTCATAAAGCAATTTAACATTTAGCCATCTAGCTACCGTGTTGCCTGAAAAGGTAGTTTTACTTTCAGATATGCCCTGCTCTTTGGTGGATTGGTGGTGCAGTTCTCCCCCATATATGCTGTACAGGATTGTGTATCAGTTTTGGGAGTGGTTGTTAAGCCTTTAGGTCTAGAACAGCAGATACTACTGAGTCGCTTGGGTTTTAGACCTAATATGTTTAGTCTGGTACAGCGTTGAGGTATTTTGTGCATGGCTGTCCTATAGTCTGAGACAGGATACTATAATTCAACTAAATTTGGATCTAGAACAGAATGTTTTTCGGGGGAGCTAGCGCAACATACGCACCACACAGTTTAGATATTAACCCAGGGATCCTTACGTGCTGCAATCTTGTTCGAGCGAATTGTAAAGCAGCTAATGGTTTTGCTTGTGTACTATATGCTATCGTCTGCACAGATACTTTTATACAGAAAACCAAAGGAAGATACAACAGTCCTCGCAACTTGACTTCAAGACTGAATCTTAGCCAGCTAAGTGAATACTTGCACAACGACCCTCCATACGAGATAACTGCAGTTGAACTGGGTAATGAGGCTGATAATGGAAAAGTCAAGACATTCAAAACTGGAGGTATTTTTTAAATTACGCTGTGTAACTGACCTGCGTATATAACTTGTAAAGAAAATGTAGTTGCCCTGCCACACTATTGCGTGTGTGAAAAACGTATGAGCTGCGTATATCAATTTTCATATGCTTAAAGTGCCCTTGAAAACATGTAAACTGTTCATATGCCTACCCTTTCCAGCCTTCGAGTAGCGCAGCAAGAAGCCTATCGATCGTCTGCGTATGGCCAGTGTAGTTGAACTATGAGTAGATCTCGCGTTTTCAGTCTTGTCTAGCGTACGCTGAGCGTATAACCATACCTCTCATGTGCACAACATTTTTTAGCATGCTTAAAAAAAAGATTTTTGCCTCGCTGTATGCCAGCGTATGCCACCGTATGATGCATAAAACCTATGCCCATCGTTATCTTAGCGTATGTCAGCGTGTATCTTCATACGTGTTTTATAACAGTGTGATAGGGCCATAACGAAACTGTAGGACACCTACTGGCGGTCCTGTGGTTTGACAGGTGCAGTCAGGAACTGATGGAAGAAGAGTTTTATAGGCATTAACTTGTGCTATTGGTAATAAGTAGACATGTTTTGTGATGATGATACAAGCTACTTAGAGGTGTAAATTCACAAAATAATAAATGTGGCTTGAATTGACACACTGTAACAACACATCTAGCCTGAATCAAGGCAAGGTACATGTTTGAACAATTCATTCCAATGAACAGAAATCACCATTTTTCCACAATCTAAACCCGTTCTGCTGCTTGCAGCGAGATAGTATGTTGTATGATATCGTATGTTCATTAAGGGTTAGAGGATTTAATACTAAGGATAGCCCGTGGGAGGCAGCGTGGCCGAGCGGTTAGAGTGTTGGACTTGTAACCCGGAGGATCCGAGTTCGAGTCCCACTCTGACCGCTAGCTGGATTTGTTTCACAGAAAATCTGAGTTCCAAATCCTCGGTCACGCTTGTAAATAGCCAACTGGTTTGCCTCCGGCCAGTTGGGATTCTTAACCCAGCTACGTTTAATTTGTATTGTAACATTTTCACTGAAAAGCCCTCATGGGATGTGAAAATCAAGTATGTATTTAACTATAAATGTTTGCCGAAACTTTTCAATTCATCTTAAAGCATAGTTTTCCCTCAAACTTCCCAAAATACCGTGATTATTTTTGCGAGAAATCTGCTTCTCCAAAGCACTTGTCAGATAAATGAGGATGCTTTAAGCAATCTCTTGCCCTTCAAATGCTTGTCTAAGACTCCAATTTTTGTTCTTTTTAGGTCCACCACGGCAGTTAGTTTCGCTATCTTGGGTTGGAGGCACAGCGTGCATGCTGTCTGCAATCTGTGCTCTCCTAAACTTTCTCAGATTTGTACCGCTTCTAAACTTTGTAAATGTTGATGATGAGGTATGTTGACGCTGTGAAGAGGGGAGGGAGGGGTAATAGGAAAAAAAGAGAAAAGAGGGGCGGGATCTGAAAATTAAGGGTTTTGGAAGTGGGAAAGAAATAGAGTTGATGCAAGAGAAAAGAATGAAGAAACTGACTAATGTGATAAAGTTCACGTTACCTTATGGTAAACTGGGGATGAAACTTGGAAGCAGAGAGGGCAGGAACCGGAAATGAAAAATTAATGAAAAGGGAAGTTCAAATGTTTGCAGGTTCTTCGTTACAGGTTGATTGGTGCTATCGTTTTTCAGGTTTATGTAGCAGAAACTCCTTGGAAATTTTTTTAACAGGAGAACCGAGTACCGCGGATTTTGTTAGTTGAAAGTAGTTAACTTTAGATTTGACCTAACACTGGGCGAAATTTGATTCACTTTCATGAGCGTACATGTTTTTACATGTGGTTATGCAAGGCTTTGAATGTTTAGTTGAATTAGCATGCAAAATGAGAGATAGAGAGATATTAAGTTCACTTTTCATACATGTACCGTTCATTTTTACCCTGTTCATATAAACATACATATGTTGTAGTCGACGGATCCGCAGCAAGCATCTCTTCATATATACAAGACTAACCTCGTCCCCAGCCATCCTCCATCAAATCGCTTCGTTGGCCTGGTCGCTAACACTGCCGCATAGATCGAGCCGAAGCGTTTAACTGGTGACGAGGCTAATACAAGACAATAGATATATCTGTGGCAGTAGTTGTTTGCATGCTGCTGTATAAAGATTTTGTTGCACTACCCAGGAGGAACCCAGGACTAAACTGATTTATGCCAGAATATTTTGTAGCTAGTACCTGCCTGGGCGAGTTTATGTTTTACGCCCACCTCAAGATGGCGGACTGTCACGGCTCATTTATTATTCGTTATAAGTTCATATCATAGGGCTATTGATGGTTGCTAATGGTTATCTATGGTTAATAAGGGTTAGGGTTGGGTCAAGGTTACTTTTGTAAGAACTTTGGATAGACATTCAAAAAAATGTGAAGTGTTGGCAGCGAAATGATGGGTTGTGTAGTAATAGTGATTAGTGACTCCTGTATATGAGGTCCTACACTCGAGACTCCATGCCCATCTTTCTTCGGCATTTTTGCCTTTTATTTTTTTCTTTAAATTTTTTAAGTACGAGTTTCAGTTTGAACAATGTCGCCGTTCTAGAAAGCGTCCGCCATCTTGAAGTGGGCGTAGAAAAAAAATCGCCCTGCCTGGTGGGAACTGTTGCTAAGACACGCTTCTGTGACCACCTTTTTTCATTAATTAAAGGGGACATAGCTTCTAACGTACCGACTGCTTTTCTTTTCCAAAAAATCACAGTTATCGTTTTACCATAAATTTTTTGGTGGTATGGTGTATAAAAATTGCGGATAATTGATATTCATTCATCACATTTTTCTTGTTTTTCAGTCAGAATCAACCTTGGTGTCAGCCTTTGTTTTTTTCCTCGCTGGACTTTTAGACTGTCTTCTGGTAAGTAGGTCTTCACTGAAGACTAGTCAGCTTCCACGAAACCTGATTAACACGCGTCAAGCTTTTTCGTTCACCACTCATATGTAAAAAACTGAAATTGTGTGACACGGCCCGTACTGTAGCACTATTTAAAAACAACAGTTATTGCGTTCATACGCCGGAATTTTTTGAACCATCTTCTTGCCATTGTTTTCCGCACCCTTTTCCCTCGCCATATTTTTTTATTTTTAACTCCGTCACAACTGGCTAATCTTCTTACTTTCCATTTGAATTAATGAGGCGCAGGATAAAGTTTATACCTGTTGAATAAATTTTGATGTACAAGGATCGCTCCGTGTAAAATCGCCGTTAGCAACTACAACCAATAAAACAAAGGAATGGGTAACAACAGAGGATACAGTAAAACCCCGCATTTTAGACCTAATATTTTAAGAACCTACTCTAGCTGATTTTCGGCATTTTAGTACCCACAGTTATAAGAACCTGTTCAGCATGAAAGAAAAAACAAGTTCTCATAAAAAAGTCATTTCAATTCTAATGATCAAAACTGTTGCCTTTAAAGAAACATTCTATTAAAAATCATGTGTGTAAGTTTCAAGTGTTTTACCTTTTTTACATTCACTAAAATATCTAACATATATTTTATACTGGTGTTAAACTGTTATATTAATGTTAAAGTAGTGCAATGTAAATGCCAACGGTTATGTCACAAAAACACCTTGAAAATTCTGAGAACCTAATAAAACCCAATCAGCATGACATGTGACTAAATAACCTGACATCTAAATTCTAACTTCTTATATGCGGGTTGTTGCTGTACGCGTACTTTTAGGGGCTTGACAAACAGATCTCGTATTTCAAGACGATTTTTTTTGCTAACCAAGGTTCACGATAGTTTTTGGTGCACCAGAGCATGCCAAAGTATTTTGCCAACCCGAGCGCACCCAACCAAACTAAATGTTTTTTCAACCTCAACAAACAGAATGGGCCAATCAAAACACACGATAGTTTTAACTAATAGCAGCACGCAATGGTCTTGCACAAGATACTTGTACCAAACCAGAGCAAGCCACATTCCACCATACTTTGCTCATGGTATTACTATCTTACTTTCTTGGAAAGAACAAGAGAATACACAGGGAGCTCCTACATCTGGCATGTGTCCATTAAATAAATTGATAAAACTTTAAGTTTACCTTGTGTTGTGCTCTTGTTTTGCGAGCGATTTCTTCCAAGCTCGATCGATCGACAGGCCGCGCGGTCTGGTTTCTGTGGATCTGGGTACGAGAATAGTTCGTTCAGAGTCCGTTCGGAATTCGTCGGCTCGTCATACCCAGACCCCACAAAAACCAGAACGCGCAGACGACATCCCGTACCCAGATCCAGAGTAACCAAACCGCACGGCCTGTTGAACACAAGGTAAATTTGTAGTTTTATCAATATATTTATTTATTGGACACATGGTGTAGGAGCTCCCTGTGAGAATACTAAAATGAACTAATGCCTTGTTATCCTTTTCGCTTGCAGTGTTATCTCTTGCTGTTTCCAGTAAAATGGCGTTTACTGCTGGCCCGGTTTACAGTGGCTTCACTTATTGGCATTGTTTATTTCCTACGCAACCTCAGAAACTCTTGGCAGATTTTATTTCACTGCGTTGTCGCCGTTTTTGTCCTTTATGTTATAACAAAGCGGCAGTTAAAAGAGAAACCTCCAGATTATAACGTATAGAAACAAGATTTTATCCACTTGTGTTTCAAGTTCTTTTTAAAGCACAACAATTTATGAGCTTTTTCAAAGTGTGTTTACTTACCGGCTGCCTTTTAGTTGTGTACCACATTGATATTTGATATCTTCATTTAGTAAATGACCTTTCCAGCCCTATCAGACTACCTATTTTAGTCCATTAACTGAGGGTTTTACAGGAATACCAAGAGACAAGTAGCGTACTGCCCGAGATGACAAATGCGCGCAAAGAAGGCGTTTCTCCTTTCTTTGTGCGCGTTTGTCTTTCCAGGCCACGTATTTTTTCGCTCTTGACGTACTGAGGGCGGACTGTTTGCTCGAAAGTGGCTTAAATTTCAGTAGCCAGGGTTGGCGAAACTTTGAACTAAATTCCTTTGTCTATAAATGCGTCCAGTTTCTCTAAAGTTATATTGAAGTTCCTGCTGCAGCAAACCAATTTAACTTTTGATTACAGCCCAAATCATTCTTTAAGGAGGTAAACCCAAGAACGGGTTAAATATTTAATTCTGGGTTAGCGCTAGCTAACTTACGAACAACCGAGCCTTGAATTCGAAGTTTAAGTTCTCCAATTCTTTGCGAGTTTGACAAACAAACTGTCATTTAAAAATAGCAAGTATACCATTTCATAAGCTCTTGAAAGCGTTGTAGTTCATCAGCTACTTTGCATTATTGAACTTGCAGAAGCCAATCCCATTTTGCATGTTTGGATTTGCTTGAAGGAAACAGTGGTGTTTGAGCAGGTTCAGCTAGAGATTAAACAGCATGCAGGATTGTCGACAGATATTGCCTACTTTAAAAAAAAATAAACATAAGATCAATTTATTTGTTTCTAGTTAGTATCTGATTAGTTTTTACACCTATACAGTAAGCATTTTAAAGAACTTTGAGATAAGTTTTAATTTTTTTTTTTAGTCATTGTCATTATCCTCTTGTCGATTTTTTATGCACAGCTTCAAAAGTGGTTAACTTTATTAACTACTGTACCTAAAGATAGTTTATCGTAAATTATTATTGTTATTACTATTATTATTATTATTGTTGTTGTTGTTAATATTGTCAGTTTCTTTATTATTTAGTCAGTATAAGGCAACCTCCTGT
Source organism: Umimayanthus nakama (assembly GCA_027574985.1). Lineage (NCBI taxonomy): Eukaryota > Metazoa > Cnidaria > Anthozoa > Zoantharia > Parazoanthidae > Umimayanthus > Umimayanthus nakama. Next base: position 7,649 of record JAOBRG010173432.1, on the reverse strand, counting down.
TGAACGTTAAAGGGTAAAATCTAAGTATATAGAGACTATTTTTCCCATAGAACCAAAAATATTGCCTGTATACCAGGCTTTGTGTTGTACGAGGCCTTAAGACTAAAATATTTATGTAAGTCGGCCGATAAAGACTCGAAACTTTCATTAAAAGATCGCGAGCTTTCAGCAATTATGTCTGCAAGCAAGGCAAGATTAGTATTTGTTCATGTAAATGTATATTAATCCAACAATGAAGTGAAATTACAAACGCTGCATGAAACAAGGAAGTTTTAGCCCGGAGGGAAATAGAACCTTTTTTTTAACCCAAGTTTCTTTAACTACCTCCCTCATCCTCTCCAATAGGATTCTGTTGAGCACTTTGCCCAACCTCGTTTCCAGGCTCTTTTCTCTCCCGAGAGAAAGACCCTGGTTGGGTCTGGTCACGTGCCACCTAGATTCTAGGTGGTAACAAATACAATGAACGTGGATAACGTGCTTAAGATTGATTCTTGTTCTTATTTAGCGTAGTGTAGGGAGGAAAATATTATTTTTTCGTCAAAACAAACGCACATATTCTAATATTTTGTTTATTACCACCTAGAATCTGGGTGGCACGTGACCGGTTGGGTCTTTCTCTCGGCAGAGGAAAGAACCTGGGAACGCGGTTGCACTTTGCTGGCACTGAAAGGAGCAAGATCCCTCGGTAGCTGTTGCAGTCCCTGAGGTCTCCTTTTTTGAACAGCTTGATCTTGACACTTCCTCTTTCTCCCAAATCTTGCTGAAGAGGTTGTGCAGCACACTGGTCGTGGTTTCAGTGTCTGCCTTTATGGCCTATGGTGGTGGCCCGTCCGGCCCGGCCGCTTTCCCGTTCCTCAGTGTCATGATCGCTTTCTTAATCTCTGCTTTTGTGGGCTGATCGCAGCTGATGGGTAATTCTGTCTCCGCAGGTGGAACGTCGGGTAATAATTCAGGGGCGGGGGCGGTTCAGCAGCTCTCTGAAGTGTTCTGCGCATCGCTTCAGCTGTTCATCTACAGTCGTCAGTGGTTTTCCGTCTTTGTCCTTCACTGGCTTGTCTGTCTGCTGGAACTTGCCTGCCAGCTTCTTGGTGGTCAGGTACAAGTTTTTAAAGTTGCCCTTTCTGGCTGCTTCCTCCGCTTGGCTGGCCAGGTTATCGATGTAGTCCCTGTTGTCTTTTCTGATGCTCCTCTTCGCTTCTCTATCTGCTGCTGTGTATTCTGCCTGTGCCTTTGACGTAGCTGCTCTTGTCCGGCTTGTGTTCAGCGCAGTTTTCCTCTCTTTCCTTGTCTCCAACCTCTGGATGGTGTCAGCGGAGATCCATTCCTTGTGCTGGGCCTTCTTCTTGCCAAGAACTTATTCACACATATCCCACCAGGGTTTCTTGCCCTCCTCCCACTGTGTCTTGAGGTCTGTCTCACTGTCGTCTATCAGCCCCTGTAGTAGCTGGAACCTGTTGGAAAGGCTGATCTGGAAAATGTTTGTGTATCTTTGTTCCTGAGCAGACCCACATTGTATCTTGTCCGTGTGTTATTGTTGGCGTTGGTGTATTTCTTGAGCCGGAGTCTCACTGCTGTCACAACCAGGTGGTGATCTGATGACACGTTGGCACCTCTGCACCGTCACATCCCACCATGACCTCCTGCACTTCCTGCTGATGCAGATATGATCGATCTTGCTCTCCGTTCTGTGGTCTGTAAATCTCCATGTGGCTTTGTAGATGCGCTTGTGTGGAAAGATACTTCATCCGATCACCAGCTGGTTTAGGGCGCACAGGTCCACAAAGCGCTCACAATTTTCGTTCATCGGTCCAAGTACATGTGTCCCCATGATGTCCTCGTAGCCAGTGTCATCTGACCCGATCTTCGCGTTGAAGTCTCCCATCAGTACGGTCATGTCATTGGCTCCTCCTCTGTCTAAGACTGCCTGCAGTTGCTGGTAGAATTTCTCCTTCCTTTTTTCTTCCGCATCGTTGGTGGGAGCATAGCACTGGATGATATTTAGCCTGATGTCCTTTTTCTTGGTGGAAAACTTGGCTGTGATGATGCGGGAGTTGACAGGTTCCCAGCCGATGAGTACTCGCTGTGCCTGTAGTGCCAGCATCAGGGCCACGCCCTCAGTGTGGGGGGGGGCTCCATCCTCCGTGTTTCCCGAGTACAACAGCTGCTCTCCTGATGACAGTCTCAGCTGTCCTCTCTGGAGCCACCTTGTCTCGCTCAATCCGAGAACTCCGATTTTGCAGTTCTTCATCTCTCTCGCTACTTGGATGGTTCTTCCCGCTTCATAAATTTTCCTGATGTTTCATGTAGCTATTCTTGTTGATGTCCTGGATGTCAGAAGGGGGGTCTGCCTCACAGCTTCCTTTCGGCTTTCACTGCATTGCATCATGTGTCTCCCCGATGGAGACCCTTCCTCTCCCAGGTGAGTGATTAGGTTAGTTGTCGTCGATGCTTCTGTACAGGTAGAGGTGTTAAACCTACGCAAACCCAATTAGCCTCTGGGTGAGGTGAAGTTGGAACTGTGCGAGCTGATGCTGAACCTCATATATGCGTCGGGCTCTTATAGCTGGGAGTTGTACCTGTTAAGCATTGAAGAGTTGATACCCTAGGTAATGTGTGATGCCATTTATGACGTCATCATAGCTTGAACAACCTTAATCACTGAAATAAAATCTCAGATGCTTATCATTCGATATATACGTCAAATTGTACGCATTTCAAAAAGAACATTTATTATCTGCTATTTTTATAACTGAAAGGTGTTTTTCAAAACCCAAAATGGCGCCAAAAAAGATGGAGATGAGGGACAAATTTAAAGCTAGATTTACAAAGCGAAAGCTTCCAATCTATCCTTGTTATCATCTATTTCTGTGATGCTTAATTGTCAAAGACTAAAATTAAACAAACTTCGTTTGTTACCTTTAAGTGAGGCATACAACTTCCCCAGCTGATGGACTATTAGAGAAAGCTGGATTCCCATGAAATCAGAGTTATGATAAAAAGTTTTTCAACTAAAACTTTATTTAATATTTTGCTCTACAAGCTAATACAATCTATTCAAAAACTGCATTCTTACCATTAACATTCGCTTTTTATAGTTGTCGTATTTCTCTTACTAGGAAAATATAAAATAAAAAGGAGCGCTGAGAAAAAGAAGGAAACTTGAATCACATACTGAAAAACGATCTCCAACTTTTAGGAATTCCACCCGTTTTCCTTGTTGAAAGAATATCTCTCTCTAGGTCATAGAATCATTTTACTCCTTTCTGTAGGCTGTAAGATTACATTTATCGCGCATGACAGTCTACACTTTCATTATAACAAATCACAAGAATATCTGATGTTCTTGAAGTGCTCCTTTTCCCCTACATCCGCTCCAGAAATATAGATTTTATCTTGAAGAAGTGAATGGATTTATTTGGATTTATGCATACGAAAGACGGAAAGTAACTCTCGCCATTTTCAGTTTATCTTTGCAGTGTATTTCACCTGATGACTTACTTTATTGTCAGTTTAGAACCGTTTTGATCGATAACAGGTCCTACTAAGATGGGCTTTTTGGTTCGACGCACCAATCGCTTCCCCCTAGGTGTGGGCCTCGAGCAATTTCAGACAGGGAAGCGGAGTACGGGGGGGGGGGGCAGTGGGGGCATATGCCCCTCCAATATTTTAAAACAATAAAGAGTTAGTAAGAAAAAGTGAGTCTTGTTTCCTACCCAAATACTGAGTCACTAACGTTGCTCCGTCCGCGGTCCCTGTGAGAAACTAACATATCAAAACTTTTACGGTGAAACATGAATACATCTACCTACTTTAATCTTTTACTAGTAAGATGCATTCCGTAATTCGTATCTCAAGGTTTGTTTTCCTGGTGGACCGACAGGCTGATAGGTCTCACACAGCTTCCGCGTTCTTTCTTTTTGGTATCTGAATGTTGAAAGTATCTGGTCGTTTGTTGATGTATATTGTCGTAGAAAAAAGACCAGCTTGAATTTTTTTATACAAACTAGACTAAGAATTTTTGAGATTTGAAAAATTACTTACGTATTTTAGCGTTTTGGTGGCTGTTATACATATGAATATTCGCCCATCAGTCATAAATACCGACTGACAGTTACGAATCTAAAACGTCAAAGATATTTCGTTTGCTTGATTTAGACAAAAACACTTCGTGTGCAATTGGCCGGTGTTAATTTTTGATCTTTTCAATCGTTAACATGGAAAATATTATAATTACCACAACCTGCTCTTTTCATGTCCATTAAAAAGGAGCCTGGAACCGCATCAGTTTTCTTAATTCTGATTGTTTAGATTTATAGCAACAGCGCAAAAGTTCAACAAAAATCGTATCTACCTCTGTTTTTTAAATGGATTTAAGAACTTTTTGTTGTAGTTTGATGTCGTTGCTGTAACACTTGCTGTCGCAAACAGGTAGCACGAAAACATATCTATTTTTGTACCTATCTATAAGAGGGAAATGTGGTTTTAACTATACAATGCACTTGTTCAATATTGACAATTGACAGTTATAGCAACATTAAACAGAAGTGACAGTGGTATGACCTATGACAATATCTAACAAATTGTAACTTTGTGGTTTTTTTGTAAAGAAATCTTTCAATATTAAGTGATTTGTTTTAAAACTGCAGCGTCAGAGGCGGCTCATTAATGATTAAAATCAAATTGCGCTAACAAACTTATAAAGACACGATTTATATATTGGAGAACAACATTTTATGTTCGCTGCAGTAGAAAACTCAGTGTTGTCAACAAACTGTGCATTTCAGACAGGATCCATAAATTAAAACTGTTTCTTGGTGATACATCGTAGTAAAGGTTTGTATTGAAATCGTATAAGCTTCTGTGAGTTTGATACCAGTACATGGCATAGGAATATACTTACTTATGCACGAGGCTGCACAATTTGAGGTTTCGTTTCCATGTTTTCATTTACATTGCATTTAGGAACCACAAAACAAGATGACGTCGTGTTGCCCGCCAATAGTAGAAACCTGGACTCCCAATTTCAGGGTTCCGGGTGAAAACAGGCAGTACACAGTTCAACTGACACGCGAAATCGGCTTCTGTTTTAGTGAACAGAACGAGCTGTTTATAAACGGTGTACAAGTCCATGATCATGAATATGTGCACAATCGTTGGAGCCCTCTGTGTGGTTCTGGAGGCGAGTATGAGTGGCAGAGAGATGGTCACACATTTCTGTTGATGTTTAATTCTTTATCTTGGTCCAGAATTAAAGATCATCGTCTTTTCGTTGATGGCATCGATGTTAACACAGGCCGCGAGTTTGTAGCGTACTGGAGAGGTTGCGGTTGGTATCGCTTCTTCCTTGGTTTGGTATTTGTTCTGATTGGAGCAGCTGCCCTGGCTTATTCTCTCACTGCGGACACTGAGACCTCTTTGATTGCTAAGTTTTGCCGATTCGGTTTTGTTTTTGTCTCTGTTGGTGTAATATTGATGATAGAGGGTTTGATAACACTCTTCAAATTCAGAAAGCCAAGGTATGACCCTGATCTAGTGTGGCCTAGACAAACCACTTGGCCGAGTGGATATGAAAATGAGAACTTGCTCGTAGATGTTTGAAAAATATTCTGGAAGTTCGTAAATGATAGTGTAAACGAGAATTCAAAATAAGAGGCAGTTATCGAGCCTTTTTTACTGAGACCTGCATTTTGTAATATGTAACCTTCAAACATCCCCTTGTGAAGAAAAGAACAAACTGAGCATTATAAGGTTACCGTTCACCTTGAGCGATGTTTTCAGTTTTTCGTTTTCAACTTCGTTAATATGCATCGGTTACCCACGACCCTATATATCAATGGAAAGCTTAAAATATTATCAAGATGATGATAAAACGACTTTGAAAAAGATTTTGTAAACGACTGCAAGCTTCATAATTCAAACTAACACTTTCACTTCTAGATGTCAATGCGGCCGTCAGCTGCAATTTACGCCATTTTGCATTTTGTTTTATCAACTGGCCAAGTTTGACAGCATGAGAGAATTGAGTACTCAACTAGTTGCAAATCGTCGACTTCGACGGAGCTTTAAAAATTGTCGTTGACGTGAGAGCAGTTAATATAAAACATAAACTTGTATGTGTTTTATACTGACCGGTCGATGAAGGTTTGGCTAAAGAAAGTAAAATAAAATAAAATACACGCTTTTTTTATAAGATCCAGTAAATTTTGGCCGAGCCTCATTGTTCTAAGCCTTTTAGGAAATTTCAGCCTCAATTGTTCTTAAGCTGTTTTTATTATTAAAGCACCCATAACAACAAAAATAGTAAGAGACAACTCCTAGAACATTCTAAATATACTAAACTTGTGATCATAGCGTTCATGACTCCATGGGCACGAAAGAAGACACAGGTAAAGTTTTAGAGAAAACCCTCGATGGCAAGCTCAAGATCGCACGAAGAGATGTGGAACGGTGCGTTTCGAGCGTGTCCACAGAAGCACCCCGCGCTTTGGAGCGCCACACTTTTTCAGTGCCAAGCTAAGATGCATCATTGCACGTTTCTCGTTTTCCCAAGAGAAAAAGAAAACTTTCAAGTATGTCAAAAATTTAAAAGGATCCGGAATTTCTGTTGCCGACTATTACCCACTGGAAATCAATGAAATCAGGTGCTAACTTCAACCAGCGCTCAAGGCTGCTAGTTAAAGAAGGTAAGACTGCCCATTTCGCAATCGACCGCCTGATTATCGACGGGTAAGTCTACAAAGGGGAATACAGCAATCAAAGCTGTTTGGGTAAAAAGGTTTTGCTCTCCTTCAAATGCAGACTGGAAAATAATTCCACAGTATTTTCAAAAAGGTTTGGAAACAACCTGATTTCTAAATGTAATTGCGACTATAAACTGTTGTAACCGGATGATTGCCCTCAATTTTGCAGAGCCGTCTCGTCCTCGTGGCAATAAGTTAGAGACTGTTTCTCAAAAGACATGGACATAACAGAAGAAATTATCTTGAATAACAAGGCTATCCTAGTAAACTCTAAACCAATATTTTTTCATTTTTGGTACATCGCTGGTGTAACTACAATAAACGACCTTTTGAACAATAATGGCCACTCCTTTTTGGCTTTCGACAAATTACGTCGCAGCTTCAACATTCGAATCAATTTTCTGAAATATTATTTCTTAATCAGTGCCATCGCCAACAAATGGGAAAACAGCTACGTTTTAATAATGCCTCACAGAACCTACGACACACCTCAAAAACCTTTTCAAAACGCTTGATTTCCTGCAGAAAAGCCTAAAAGTTATTTTTAGTAAACACACTGACCCTTCTACATCACAAGGCCGCCTTATAAAATACGGAATAAATGAGTCAGAACTTTCGCTCTACTACCTTTTACCACTTGTAGTCACATATGAAACAAAAATGTCCATTTTTCAGCTCGAAATACTGCACAATATTCTTCCAACTAACTTACATTTGTACAGAATGAACATACACGATTCCAGCACCAGATTTTCACGGTGACATAACTGACATAAGAGCATTTCCGCTTGTGCTTCCGTCCCTTACGTCGCTCGGGAAAACCAGGCTTTATAAACGGTTAACTTACATGCAAGTACCATTAATTGTAAAAATTGTCTAACTTGAAAATAAATATTTGCTGCGCAGCGA
>JAOBRG010173321.1:0-18078 GCA_027574985.1 Umimayanthus nakama | reverse complement strand
AACCCCCAAACCTTAATATGGAAACGTCAAGGTTTAATTTGAGGGCCAAAGTCATTTTCAGCCGAGGTTCCCTTTAAGTACAACAAATTGCTAGCGTGGAAACTCTCACCAGCCAAACCTCTCAAGCAGGAAAGGCAACAGCATTAGCAGAACAAATTATAATTTATCCGTAAACGGAGATTGAATTGCCTCAAACTTCGCCACTTCTGCAACAGTACAGTAATGCTACTATTTGAGACTTTGTTTCATACTCAATTATATAACGTTGCCTCAAATTATTCTCAGAATTACTGTTAGAAAGTCTGTTTCACGGAATTTTGCAAGAAAACTATTTCTCAAGAAAATATTAGCAATTTTACCAAAACATGCAGCGGAATGTATCTGGCTATACCAAAGGAGCATCGTAAAACTGATCTGGTATCGCTTAACGTCCATTCAACGTTAAAAAGGTGAGGAAGGGGCTCTAGGGAGTTGCTAGTAAAGTTAAGGGAAAACGTTTAAAAATTAGAGTTAGCAAATTCTCTCACCGAGAGGTTAGAGACCAGCGAATTTTATAATAGTACGATATTCTTCACTTTCTTCAACAAGTTTCGCAGTCGGTGTTCGTATTTGTGCCAATGGCAATCGAATCGCTAAGAAAACTGCAGAGCAAAGACCGTAAATTCTTCGAAACTCCACTGTAACGTTATACAAAAAAAACAATAGCGTGCGCTAAGTGAGACAAGTATGTTGCGTAGTACCAAATCGCTTTTACGACGCAACCCGACGCATCCCCCCCCCCCCGCCCCATCCCCCAAGGACGTGAACTAAAACGTCTTGGGGAAGCTACCAGATTTCAGATATTATTAAATACAGTCCAACAGTTCAGTATTCGATTTTCAGGCAACTTGATTGGTTCGGGGGTCACCGGTTATCAGCTCATATTCTAGTGATTGATTATACATGGAAAACGCATGGTTGTGAGGCTGTCATGCGACATTTGATTCAACGGAAACGGAAATTGTTTTTGAGTCGGCGGCTTCTTCAGACACAATTTATTTTCAAATAAATATTTGCCGGTGAAAAATAATTTGTTGTTGTTTTTAATAAAACTGTATTTAATAAAACAACTATTCTACTCGATCTTTTGAATATTAGCTGATTATGGCAGATTCGCGCTTCGCGCTCATCTGTTATTAAACAGCTAAATGCTAATATTCAGTGCCTTCTCGTAGAATATTGTTAAATATTTTGTTTCAGCTTTGTGATGAGGAGTCCCCGTTTTTGGTTCAGCTTTGTGATGAGAATTCTTTTCAATAACCTGCCGTGTTGTGTTTTGAAATTGATCGGTTTTTTTTTTTAAATAAAAAAACCCTTTCAGAGACTGAAATTTGATTCATCAAATGCTGCGCCGACTGAAGTGATTACTTACCAGCGCATCAGGAGCTGTCAAAAATGTAACACTAGGGCGTTTGGGTTGTCGATGTCAAGTTCTTTCATATTCTATCCTTTGTTTCTATGTCTGTTTCGAAAAGTCTTATCGAGCGTGATCATTAATTTGATGGTGTATTATCGATGAGAAAGAGTGTGTACTTACATTGACACCCGGAACCGGTAATCGGAACTTGTTCTAATGGGTTATCATTCATGAAACTCGCCTCCAGCCACTTGCCACATGGCAACGTTAACCCCATTTTCGATAAAATAAACCGAACTTTAAAGAGGAAAAGAAAATATTTTTCACACGTTCTTTTGGAAGGTTTAACAGAGCTGCCAAGATTTCGGAAATGGAGTTTGCCAAAAATTGAATAACTTGGTAATTGATAAAAGCACAGTTGAACTCTTGACATCGAAAAGTAGCCTTGATCGGATGTGGTTGCGTATTTAAAAGCGTTACAAAAGAGTTCGAAGCTTCAACCTCTCAACAAGTAAACTGTGTTTGGTCAACATACTGTGTTCTGCTGAGAGCATTGTGGGACCAAGGCCAATCACTGCGGTAGACCGGTACTTGCTTGTGGATCCATTTCAGCTTCGTAAACTAATTGGAACTAAGCGGTTCAGCATAAGCACTAAAATCTGATACTCTAGACCGATACATAAAGCAGTGAAAACCAAGATATTGATGAGCGATCCGCTGATGGATGTACAAAACTCCCAAACCAGATTGGTGCAAAGTGTCTGCCAACGGCAAAGTTATCACGACATTTTGGCATTGTCTGCACGCTCTATCGTACTCTACTGTTAAGCTCACGAGCACCTGATAAAAATGGTTCACAAGACTAGGCAACTAATGGTTTGACGACCTAGAACCTCACAATTTTGTGGAGTCGAGAACTTAAATCACTTGTCTGATTTTAACAACAGTTTCATTTCGAGCTTAGTGTCCGACGGAGTCGTAAACAGGATTAAAACAAAGGAAAAGAAGTAGGGGTTGACAGGTGCACACCGGGGCCGATATAGAGCTGTAATTACTCGATATTTTGTTGCTCGTTATCTTGTCTGGATCTCTAAGCTTTCATTATCTTCGTTGTGTTTAAACCTCGAATTATGGGCATCTGGTTATAAAAGGAAATAAAGGACCTACAATGTACTTATGTTATCCGCCCATCCCCTCACGGACGGGCCGGGAATTTTTTGTTATCTCTAAAATTGTTACAAATAGTGAAATACACCACAAAAGTTCGATCTTGTTTATAATTAATTGCATTCTTGATACTATATAAGCACCAAACGATAGCAACGTTGCATTGATGGATGATTCTGACTTGCACGGCGTTAAATATCATGAAAAGTGTATTATAATAGCAGCCAACTTGCAGTGCAGATCTTACCCATGAGTATGAGGCAAAGTCCTATATAGTTTCAAATCTAAGGCGAGCGAATAATATATGAGAAAGATAAAATAATACTTTAAGTATTATTTTATCTTTCTCATATATCTTTTAATAAAAGATTACAAGATCGGCTCACCTTTTTACAAGCGCACCCCGAGCCCACAATATTTGTTTATAAACGATGCGTGATGTTTTTTCTGTGTCTCACAACCGTTGTCAACAACACTAACTCAATTCTACACCGGTTTAATCTACAAACATCTCCAGCGGCACTATAGTGGCAACCATTGTCGGTCAGACTCAAATCGAGTTAAACACGGACTATCGATAACAAAAGCAGGTAGTCACATCAGCAAAGTTTTTGTCACATGAGAGTGCAGCGGTTTAACCAGTCTCCAGTTCTATCAAATGATCGTTTTAAAAAACAAAAGTATTTTGAGTATGACAATAACACTCACAAGTTAAAATTGGATTTCTTGTCGTCGAAAAATCTCGCCAATTATGGGAAACTGAGAGAATGCTTACCAAAACGCTATTTAAAATATTTTGACGATATTTAATGAAATAATTCTAGTTCTTATCTTGCATAAAAAAGAATTTCTGTTGTATACAATTGTAAACGGAGATAGGTCTTTTTTCTCTATCAAAGTGTTTCAGTAGCAGACACCAATCAAGGTTCGCCGCTCTTTTTTAAAATTATGTTGTCATAGAGAAACGTTGATGAGGCTTCACATTTGTGAACACACCCAAAATATTTTGAGATTCTATTTCCACTGTTAAATACTTTAAAGCGAAACATTGGTGTTTATTTGGTAATTGCAGTCAGTCTTGTTGTGTTAACACGGGCCATGCTTTAATAATAGTCAACGTTTGCTGTCAAATGACCTATAAACAGTAAAACACCTACAAAGCTGACATGGCTTGATTAAATGTGATAAATATTAACGAATTCATAGCCAGCTTAGTCCCCGCCAAATTTGGAATGACTTTACTCACGTACTTTCAGTTATTTTTTTTAGTAAAACATTATTTCCTGGGTGGCTATACCCATCTATTACTGTGTTTGGCCCCGCTCCCACAACATTACTACAAAAGGCGTCACTGATGAACTCTGCTCACCTCTGTAACTTCAGCCAGATATCATTGTGTGATCAAGAAATTGACCTTGACTGGTAGAATGTCCTGACGAGAAAAATATTTATGTAAACGTTTCAGGATGTGTGCAAAGCTTTTATCACTTTGCTTGTTTAGTAGAGTTTTTGTTACCAATGTCTAACAAATGACATCCAGAGGGATACGATATGATTAACCCAACCCCCAATAAGATATACTTGAGTCTTTTAACGATGAATAGTGCAAGTAGCACCCCTTCACTGCCTCCGCTTGCCACTGTATAAATCTAGAGATGTACTTGTACACACAAGTGGACCTTTCAAAATACTTTCTAAAACTATGAGTACAGACAGTACACACATTATCAAAATTATATTGTGCCAAATGTAACAAGACTGATTGCTGTTTGGAAAAGGAACATCTTTTCACTAACTTTTCCTCTTTAGTTTTGCTCTAGATCGACTCTCGAATTTTGCCTGAAATTAGATCAAAACTTTTTTCTGACATTTCATTGAACATAAAACTGTTTTTTGGCGACCACTTTTTACGATTTGCCTTGTGGCTACTCTGCACTTGTGACACTGAAAGTTGTTGTGGAAGTAATATACAACTACTGAACTAGGTTTTCACTACCTTACAACAGTTGTTTTGATTTTTTGAAACAAAATCCTGTTTTTCTAAAGATTGAAGCCAAATTTCAAGTTGGTTTTGTTTAAACTTTGTGTGTCGGTCGTACCTCTTATACATCAGGAAGCTGCATGCAGTATGCTCAGCATCTGCTATCTACACTCGTTAATTGACGAACTCGACTTCCTGGCTTTCTACCAAGAAAATGAACTGTTTCGAATCACCTAACACCCACCTACTTGAGTGAATTTATTCGACTCTCAGAAAAACATCGGAACTTATAGTTATACACAACTCGGATCTTCATTATTAGAAAACCTTGTTATACCTCGGTTATATACAGTCCTCGAACTTTCTCAATTGACATGGAATCGCTACCACCGTATGATTTTACAATGTCAACTCTCAAGTTTATCTTAATTTTAAATATGTACAGTTCGGTATTTCTTTACATCATGCATCTACAGGTACTTCCATGTGCACTATATTAGTGTTCGCTTATCATTCGTATTATTTTTGTTGTTATAAGAATATTGTTTTTATTAATAAAATTATTTCTAGTGTTATTATCCTTATTAGTGAGATTATCATTTTCAACATTTTTGTTACTTTTGACATTGCAGTTAACATTGTAACTGTTATTATTATATGGCTAGCAATTTTCGCTAGCTGTGATTGGCCAATTCGAGATCGCACTACACCAAAAACTTACTGTGAACATTGACGACAACAAATCACGCGAATCTATCAAATCAAATAACCCTGTTTTGTTTTCCAAAACACAAGAGCAGCCGAACAAGAATAGTTGTACAAAAGCTCTTACTGGAAAACAGACAAACCTAAACCTTTCTCCAAATTTTTGTACAATTTTTCTAAAAAGTAGTTGGAACTACAGGAAGCAAAAAACCAACTAAAGTCTATAACACAGAAATAACGACGACGACCACTAAAGTAAAACACCAAAACTTCGTTGACAGAAACACGAGTATAAACAGGACTACATGTTATCCTCGCACTGAATTTTGTAAATAATTATTTCCTCCGTAAAAAGACCTTGAGTGCTATTGTCTATTATAGAAATATAAAACGAGCGCGCGCGCTCTGTTCAGTGATAGAAACACGCGTGAGTTTTTTAGTTCACGAAAGAAGTGCTTAGAGAAAATACAATACGAAAAGAAAATACGATCGATACAAATTGAGAACGAACTTGACAAGTTAAAACTATTATAAATTAATTATACGGAAACAGTTTATGTGAATCAGTGTAAGAGCTTGAAAAAACTACCAACCTTATCGTTCCATTTTCAAGCAAGAACAGTCGCTTCTCGTAACTTTCAGTCGGCAATTTGACACACAGAAAGCATGAATTCGTCCTCCCTGACTGTACACATTCTTCTTGTTCCTAAATCTTGACCTTACACACCAAACAAAAGTCCTCTTTTGGGTACTAGACGCCGAAACATCTCTCAAAGAAGTCAAACAACTTAAACTAAAACTGATTAAACTTGCAAGCCTAGAGACAAACTGAAAAGACCGAAAAAACTTTCATTCTGATCGGCTGATCTAAAACCCATCCGACACGACATGTGTCAGTGAAAAGCGCGGGAATTTTGGCGCGCGTTTCAAAACAGATCGACCAAAAGGAAGAATTAGTAGAAGTACGAAGTCAGCTCCACTTCAAAAAGAAGAAAAAAAGCTATATGATAAACGTCTTATTAACCTCGTTTGGTCGATCCGTACCGTAAGTTACGGACCCTTGATTTTTCCTCATGGCCCGCTCGCTTCGCGCTTGAGTCATAAGAATGGAAAAAACTCGGGTCCATAACTTACGGTACGGACCTCGCACTCGGCTAATAAGAGATATTTATCCTAGTTTATCCTTTTCAAATTAGTCATGTACGTAACAAGCTAATGATACACTATTGTGCAAGAATGACATACTGTGATCCTGGCTTCAGTGTATGAGATTGAACCCTTGTGCTATGGTTTAACATGATTAACCCTCGGAAGTCCAAGGGGGGGTCAAATGGACCCCCCCCCCATAGGTTTTCCGACCTAAAATTTGAAGCTTTCAAGCAATCAAAATAAAACTTTCGATACCTGTAGTCTGATGATGAGCGCATTTTTTAACGTTAATTGGATGACGTCATCACTTATAATTTATATGTAATTAATTATGCAAATTAAAGTTCAAAATAAAAAACTGTAAATTTTTTGGAAAAATGGCTCTCATTTCTTCTTTTAGACTCTATTTTCAATTATATTCCTATTTTAGGCTAAAAATACATGTTTTTTACTAATTCCAGTAAAATTTGCTTCAGTTTTGCTTAAAATTACATTTTTTGAAAAATCCAAGATGGCGGCCAAGATGGCGGACATGTTGTGAAACCACTGTTGTCATAGCAACAGCTCTTAATTAAAACTTGATTGTTGTAATGGAAAGTAATAAGCAAACCCAAAGCTACCTCCATGCAAAAGCTTGATCTTCCATGTGCAACCGTTTCGAAAATTTATTGGGGGTCCAAAAGAACCCCCCCCCCCCGTGGGCTAACTTGTAACAGTAAATAGCTTGGACTTCCGAGGGTTAAGTTTTTTTTTTAATGTTTTTTTAAAAAATATTTCGAATTAGAAGAGCGTGAAACGTGTTAAACCAGACTTTGCAGACATTGACAAACTACAAACCATACTAAGATTATACGGGGGGGGGGGAGTCAGTAAAGGGGTTGTTTCGTGCTTTGAATGCAATTCTTTCCATGCATGGTTTGGCACAAGACGTTAAACTGAATGCCAAAATAAAATTTCTCACTCCTCAGAGCCAAGATATTAATAAACACCGCCGTCGAATAAACGCCCCAATTTGAAAGGCACAGAAAAAAAACCCACAACATCGAATTTAGCTGGTTTAAGCGTTACAAGTTGTAGTTTTTAAAGCTGTAAGCTTGATCGGTACATCCAGACAAAGAACTGTATCTTTTTTTTCTACTTTTTAACGTTAAGTTACGGTAGGTTACTTAAAAAATAAACAGCATTTTAAACAAACGCCACCCTTGGTTAAACGCCGCACTCAAATCATGCAAGAAAAGTTTAATAAACGCCGCGGCGTTTATTTGAGGAAATACGGTATGTCACTTCCCAGCAACAGGATATAGTTACTTTTAAACGATATTGTTTATGAACTGTAACTTTTTAAAAATTATTAGCATAATATTTCTTGGCTGCTGTTAAAATTCGATGAATCTGCTATTTGGAGCGGCAACTTGTACTGTCATTATCATTGGATTTAAGCCTGCTAGCCGGCTCACCGCTTGGATCAAAATCGAAAAGGTTTGTTTTCGAAAATCTTTTGGTTTTTCGAAATTCTTGTGGAATTGAGGGTACTTTTTAACAGGTTGTGGAGAACTGAGAGCTTACTGTTGAGTGTGTGACTCTCAGTTATTCATTCTCATCTTAGCTCCCAGCGCTTCAATTCGTTCTACCAAACACTGTTCTCGAGCAATTGCCTCTGTTTTAGAAGTTTTGTCAGTTATGTGCTAATTAACAAGATTGTTTTTAATTGTGTTTTAGATGGAGGTCTTCTTGTATTTTACTTGTCTTGTTTTGTGTGATTTTTCATTATAACTATAAGTTCTTTCTGTATTTCCTCATAATTTTTCACCCTTGAATTATTTTCCTCTAATCGAGCGGGAAAGAAGACATATATAAACCGAACTTTTATATGTAGATATACAAAAAAAATGTATAGCCCGTCAATAATTGGTTGTACTTTTTGATAACAACAACAATTTAATTACGTAGTGGCAGAATAGCGCATAGTTTTTAGTTCTCTGCTATCAGAAGTTGTTTTACTTTGTTCTGTCTAAAGCAAAACCAAAAATAAATGTAAACTAAATATTCCTAACAATTTTAAATTTACACTTGACTGACGCGACTTTTAAATACCGGCCAATTATTTTTCAGACTCATTTCTATTTCGCATTGCTTATACCAATACAACTTATTTCAAATAATCTCTACAAACAAGAAATTTGGTGTAATAAATATGCAAAGTTACCAAAGCAACTGACTGCTTTGGAGTTGGTCACTACCACATATATTTAAGGTTGACAAAGGAAGCAAGATGCATGAACACCTTGTGCACCTAGCTATTTTTAAAAGACTTTATCAGGACGAAAAACATTTAAAATCAATCTTGCCACTTAAAAACGGGTGGATAAGATGATCATTTTTATTAACTAATATTCTGTTTGCCAACTCGCCCACTCAATATTCCCCACCTGAACTCAAGCCGAGGAGGTCAAACGAATGCCTCCCACACAAGCAGTGGCGAACCGTGCAACACTTGTATACTGTTGACAACTCCGTGCATCTCAACACGCCCCCATATCTAATTAGCACACCTGTGTTCTCTGTTATATTCCAAATGATATTTTTCTGCTACTTTCCCAATTGAGCAAGTCGCAGTTTTCTTAAAGTCGGAATATGTCTGCTTTTCATTTGTTATGTAGTATTAATAAACGACGCGCCGAACGCGTGTTAGGCAGTCTTTCCGTGAAGGACTGAAGCCCGCTAGTGCAGCTTTCGTGAGTGGTTTTCCAATAAAAACTTTGAAAAAGCATTTGGTTAGGAAATGTATTTAGAAACATTACGAGGGTTTTGGTTGTTTTGAGCAGTATTAAACTCTGTTCAGTGCTGATAGTTACCGTTTTTGCTCCTATATTGCTAGGCACTAAAGCAGAACCAGAAATTTTGGAAAGAGAAGGCCCGCTCAAAAAGACGTTATTTTAAGTGTCTCTAGCTCTCTTTTAAAATACTTTTTATATAAAAATATTACCGATGAAATGGAAGCTAGGCCCGGGCCATGCTAACCACTCCCCTTATATAACATGCCTTCGAGGTAAAAAATTGGAGAAATTAGGCAAGAACTGAAATTCTTTTCAACTTTTCCGGCTGACAGCTAAAATAATCAAAACCTTGTACATCCCGGCCTACACAAAAAACGTAGAAAGACTGAAGAAAATTCAGTTTCCAGAAGCACGGTAAAACTGTCTTGTTTTTGCCAAGCTAGACCCATTCCCTCACCAGAGAACCGGCAACCAAGTACAGCCATAGAGATGAACTCGATTCTAACATTGAACTGATTGTTGGTAAATACCTGTGCGTTGTTCAAGAAACTCAGGCCGTCTAGACCTTTTTCCTATCCTTTGACTGATCCAGCTCTCACACTTTCTCTTTCCTCTTCCGTTGCCTGATCCAGTTCAGTCTCGCAGTTCAATCTGGCGAGATGAAAAAGACACGAAACAACACTATTACAGTATTAATATGGGAATCAAACATGCGGTTAAACACCCACTCAAAGGCTTCCCAAAGCAGTAGAATTAGTATTATACGGTTTTTTACTTTCTATAGAGAAAAATATCTTTGTTATGTTACGACTGTTGTTCTAACTGCCGTTGATATCAGCTCTGGCAGTTCGGTCTTTGAACTTAAGGAACACAGAATTTTGCAGCAATTACATTTTAAATTCGCTTCTCTCTCGTATATACGAAAGATTCAATTAAGCTTGACTCAGTTCAGTTGACCAATTTAAACAGTCTGTCTTAGCATGTTAAGCTTCTTCAATATGACTTCCGAGTACCTATAGCAGATACATGTCTAGCATGCTGTGCTATTAAAGTAGTATGATGTTATTGCATGCTTGGTAGTTGGCAGTTAGGTTGGAGTCGAATTTGTCTCGAATCGATGCTAAAATACGAACCTGACTTATATCTTTCCTAGGGCAAAGAGGTCACTTTCCGGCTTAAGTGTGATAACAAACAACTGTTAACTACTTGTAAATATGCCGTGCCTAGCTTACCACTTTAATGGCTTTGAGGGTAGGACATATAAAGAACCAGCATATTTTAAACTGTTTTTCTTTAAATCGAGTTTCAGGGGGGTCGACACGAAACATGATGCAGAATTAAGCCGTTTGTGTGTGTTTGGTTCTTCACAAGCAAAGATAAAAAGATAAAAAACATTTTTTAAAATCTTCGATGTGCACATGCGGCCCCATGAGATCAAAGTTCAACGTAATGAAACTCGAGGAAGCTAAGGGCAATATTAGTCATTCTAGGTATTTTGCAGTAAATGCAATTTAAAACTTGCAAAACGTTTTAGCTTTCTTGTGAGTGTTCCAACAGTAACAAGTGTGTTATCGAGATGGTTTTAGAATGGACTATTGTTCATCCAGGTTCTGTACATTTGGCAGTTTGTGGTCGTTTTTATCACGGCATCCAGTTGGAGTTCCAAATACCGTCGCTGACAGTGTAATCAGTCACAATAAAGTGTCGATATGTACAGATAAATATCAGTTTGTAAGAAAAGACAATTGAAGATTTAAGATACCGTACCTACACAATTCATACTGACAAATTCTACTGAGTTCTGTCCCCTGTGATCGATCAACCCACTTTCTGTTGTTATATTTAAATCACTTGAATATTTTTTTCGTGGTATGAATGCAACATTTCTTTATATATTATCTTGTCATAAAAACAGAAGAACTATATTTCTAAATCAGCAACAAATATTGGGTATTGATGTTTTACAATCTTCTTTATAGCATTTTTAAAGTTTTACATTTTAAAAATTTATAGTTTTAAAATACATGTAAGCTGATGGCAACAGAACATATTACTTAACGTTTTTCACAGGTACATTTTTGAGACAAAAGACATTAATCCAATTGCATGTATCAAAATATTAGGGATCAATACTGATTCTACGTGCTTTCCAAGTATCTGCTCAGTAAAGCCTGCACAATATTACGTAGCCTGGTAAACGTCCTGTTTTCCTATTTTAAAAAATCTTCTTGTTGGGCGGGAGAAGGCGTACTGGCAAACTTGCCGAGCAAAACCTGCCGGGATCCCAGCAAGTGGGCCTGCCTTTCTTCTCAATTCAATGGTTTAGCCTGCTCTCCGGTACGAATAACGTGTGTCTATTGAACTGTTCATATGGACAAATTTTCATCTAGGTAGGAAGGCTGACTCGGCAGGCTCAATATCGACACGAAACGTTTAATTAATCAAACATTCTTCTAAATGAATGGTTTAGCACGCTTACCGGGGTGAATGTGTAGTTATTCTATTGAACCGTTCATATGGGCAAATTTCCATCTCCGTAAGAGGGTTGATTCGGTAGGCGGGATGAAATTTTCCTATATTGACACGAAACAATTAATTAATCTCCTCACAAGGGTCAGCCCTCCTCTTGGGTCAGCGGCCCTTCTCAATGAATAGTTAAGCCCGCGTGCATTTACCGGGGTGAAAAACGAAAAGCTTTTCTTTTGCCAACATTCATTAACATCATTCCCATCTTGGCATAAGAGGGACGATTCCGTAGGCGGGATGAACGAAAACTTTCCGAATGAACACGAAACACAAGATTGTCATAGCTCTGTAAAAAGACAAATACGAAAGGCCTGTATGTTATACTGCGTAAAAACTGCCGTCCTGTAAACAGCTTTTAATTAATGAGGCCAGTACCTGAATACCATGCACTTTAGCAATAAGCAAAATTCCAGTCATGCTTCCAAGGTCTGGGTTATGTGCTTTTCACAAGTCAACATAATTAATTCAGTTTGGAATGTCTTGTCACTTCGGATAAAGAGATCATTTTTGCTTATCAGGTAAATTTAAAGCATCGCTATATGGTTGCATTGTCGCTGAGACAATATACTTTCCTTTTTATTATTAACGAACAGTGCTTAAAATTAACACTTTATGGACATATATATCCAACAACATCAACAACAACAACAACAACAATAATATTAATGATAAATCATTAATGATTTACAAATAATAGTAAAAGCATAAACATACATTCATGTCTGGAAATTTGATTGGCTCACTACTCACGGTATAAATCCTATATACTGGAAACTTGTCCAAATATGGAAACTGACAGCTTTATCATTGAAAATTTTCCCTTAAAACGGCCGAAAACTCGAGTCGGTAGCAAATAGAATTCGAGATACTTTTATCTAGTGTTTGGTGTTTAAGAAAACAATTATCCACTCACGCTTATTGGACACGAGCTCATGATAGCCGGCCGACTCGGTGCTATCTAAAAGCTCATATCCAACGCGCGTTCGTGGAGTAGTTGTTAAATATATCTTTTATTTTTAATGTTTGTGTATGTAGATTTTGATCCACCATTATAAATATTAATAGCAGTTTATGAAGAGAACAGAAGGGGAAAGCACGCTAAAGTAAACTCTCTAAGCGTATACTGACCAGGTATATTCTCTATTTCGAGTGCGAGTACACAATATTTAACAAAGATGACATCCGAATAATGAATCTGAAAACTAAGTCATCTTGTTCAGTTGAACATGCTTCATAAGCAAGTAGCAGTGTAAGACTAAGTTATTCAAAACGTTCACACGATTTTGTTGAGACTTCTTTGTGACATTAACTTCTGGTAGTGTTGAGAAAAATGACTCGGTGTTGGCAATCCAAATTAAAACTACACGGATAAGAACTGCATGCATACCTTATTGAGTGTGTAGTGATACCATTAGACGAATGTTGGTCGTATAAACTTTATCCCCAAATATAACCAGCAGGTTTTCACCAGTGCGTGGTTTGTTAACATTGAATTGCGATATACTCAAGAATACAGACCTACAGCAACCATCGAGGGCACGGAGTACGGGTTGTGGTAAGAAACACTTATTTTAGTTTTTAAATAGAACAATAATCCTTTTGCTTTTGGTCACATTGGTGGTTTGAAGGACCCTTTCAACTGTGAATATCGTTAGGCATGGCGGAAGAACGATGTCTGAATCGGCGGGAAGATTACGAAGTAGTCTGCTTTAATACATGTATAAATAAACAACAGATCTAGAATTAGTGGCTAAAACAAGCAACAGAAACTGTATTAGTCAGCCGGCGGAAACGCATTGAGGCAAGCTAAAGTGGAATCGAGAGGCGGGTGTGAAGGGATTTTTTTCTGGAACAAGGTCAGCATGAGGACGTGCGCGTGGCAACCTCAGCTACGCAATGTTTTCACAGCTGATCAATTCAGTAAGGCTTAGTTCTACGAACACGCTTTCTTTGTTTTTTCTTTCTTTCTTTGTAAAGGTTTGCGTTCTTTAACAATACGGTTTGAATCACTCATATTGTCTTTTGTCCAATGGGATCTTTCGTTCGTAGAGTTAAAGACGACCCGATCAGTTTGCCAGAACAATCTAAAATAGAATTTGTTTGGTGGCGTTGTTTTCACTGGGCTTTTAGCTTCACCTTGACATATTTAAGCCTCGATTATACATGTAAACGGCCAACAATAATCCAAATATACTCACGTGGATTTTCCTCATTATATGCTTCTTTGTTTGCCCATTCAGTGGTATAATACTACAAAGCCGCGAAATTTAGTTTTAAATGCCAGTAACCAAACTTAAAGAAAGTCGTATTTCAAGATAGACCCCCATTCCATTTCATTTGGTAATGTAATGTTAAAAGTCACATCTTTGAAAACATGACAAAAAGGTGCGAGCTGAAACATTATATATAATACAAGTTCACAAGCACTTCTTTACTTAAGTTCCACTCCTACTTCGTTATACAAACTAGTCTTTTATTTACCTTTTTCACCAAAGAATTTTAAAAGGCTTTTAATAGAGAGATTAAGAAAAATACTGCTAAAAAAAATTTGCTACTTAAAAGTGCTATGAATGTTTCACTGAACAGTAAACTAGAACATGAAAAGCAATGGTAGTAAAACTCTCCGAAGACAACAATTACTTCCGCATCAGAGGGTCAGAAGGGCGGATGATGACATATACATGATACAAAGCCTTGTCTGGTGTCACTACAGGCTAATTGAACAAGAGATTAGAAGTTCAAATTATTTTAAACCCATTAACAAAACTCTTATTTCAATGATAAGAACTGAACACGTTGTTTAATAGCAGAACACGGCGTACAACTACATCACATTACAATCTCTTCGCTGTCTCTCCAATTCCCCGGATATAACTGCCAAGCCCCACCCATTTCTTTTCCTTTTAAGAATAGCATAGTTCTATGTGTTACATTGACTTATTGTAGTTTTCAAGAAACTTCTAAAGCTATAGTTATTAAGTACAGTTGTGCATGATTACAACCAACAGAGGTTTTTAAAACTTTAAAAGACCACAAAAGAAACAACATTAATCATGCTCTATTCGTCACGAATGCGTGGCGGCGTTCCTTGAAAATCAGTATACAGCGCGACCGTGAAGTTCTTATCGTGACTTGCTCTTAAAACAAATATCCGAATCAAAAGCCGGTAAGTAAGGCAAGCTGTGTATAACACGCTCGTCTGTACTACGGGCCGTCTGTGTTTAAAGGCTTCCTTAACGCTAAGCAGATTTGAAAATTTTTGTAAAGAAAAGTTCTGGTAAGTTTCTTTAGCTTTGGATTGGGAGTTTGTTCCCAATACTCAGTTAAGCAAGCCTTTGTATTGATTCGTTAGATAACGCCGAATAAACAAGTTGCAAAATAAAGCTAAGGAGTTACTTCTTCATGAAAAAAAATTACTGGCATTACTGTCACTGCAGTAGCGAGCCTATATATGCGATGCGGACTTAACCCAAACATGAAAAGAATATTTTTTATCATGTGTGTGTGCAGTTGTGCTGGTTGTATGAGTGTATAGTAATTCAGTATAGTTATGCATGATCACGACCTGTTAAGTTTTAACTTAAAAGTGTGGCACTGAGGAAGTCCCAGACTCAAGGGGTTTTTTGGCGTCTAGGGCAGTAAACCTGATCCCAAGTGGGATCAAGTCTGCGGTCCGTTTTACTGCCAGCAGCCTTTGTTAAGCCTACACAGGTCAGAAGTGCAAATTGTCTTGAGATAAGGCGCCTTATCTGTTTAACAGATTTGAAGGTTGCCCTATAACATGCAAAAGATATACCACTTATCCCGTCTCGTTGATACACACTTGTCTACGTACTGTTAAAACACAGAGTTAAAATTTATTTAGTTCACAGCAAAATATTTTCTACCTTAAACATCGTTTAACAATGTTCTTAGAAGAATTACAAAGACATTTCACCCTCCACATATGCATCTCTCTCACAACGTCCATGCATTTCAGGAAGGAACTGCTTTGACAAGATACCGACACTTGAATGTCAGCTGCTTACTGTCAGATTTTATGATCGCAATGAGTCGCCACGTAGTTAGAAGTTGTTTGTGGCTTTATATCTAGACCAATCTAGCGCGCTCCTCGGAAGCAACTAAGGTTCTTTGACTGTCAGAGTTTACCTCGCTGAATATTACAGGAAAACCTAAATGTTTTAGTTATTGCCTTATTAAGGCAAAAAATGCACCCTCTGCTGCATTTTCGTTATTTTTTTGCTGATGTTTTTTTCATTCATGATTAAAGCAAAAGCATTCTAAATTGTAGAACTCCGACAGCTTTCATTTACAAACAACGTCCTGGGTTCCAACGTTCCCCCGGGCCGCGTTCCTGCGTTTCAAATTTGAAATTATCTTGCACTTTGGCAGTTTAGTGTTTCAGATATTTCTTATCGTTCGCAAAAAGTGTTGCAAGAGTCGTGAGGCCTGTTTCGACTGTTAATATGTGTAAAGTGTCAAGTCCTTGCTAATAATGTAGGGGTTTTTTTTCGTTTCATTAGTTATTGCCCCTGAGCCGTCGTTTTCAAATCTGCGATACCTTTGTATTTTTTTCTTCCGTTTAAAAGATGTTTCCCAGTTTTCCCTGTCTATCGGAGCCTCGTTTTAAGGTTTCCATACTACATACCGCCGACAAAGTATCAGTAGGGCAAGCTGTCAGCAGAGCTAAGCAGTTCAACCACATGGCCTTATAACGTTAAAAACTGATGAAGACAGCATTATTAAATACTTCGTTAAACAACAAACACTTACAGTATTTCTTTGATTAAGCAGTCGGGTCTTCTCTTGAGTTGGTGGAATGTGTTTTCCGAAAGAGAAAATAGTTAGTTTCTGTCAGAACTCAAACTCGGTGTGTCCAGTGCCGTCAACAACAGACCAACGGGGTTGGTTCTTTAATATTCTGGAGTTTGTTTCGTCTTTAATTATTCTAATTATTCACATTTATACTTTCAGAATGCCCAGCCCAGATAAGTTCTATCAAGTGTTTTTGTTTTGTTTTGCAAACCGAGTCATTTCAAAACGCCGGTGATCAATTTTGGTGAGATTACAATAGTTGATGGGTATTTAGCCTGCGCGACGATAAGCAGGCCTTTGGACATTCCGCGGCAGCATTAAATTGCTCCGTCATTCGTATATTATGTTTACAACTAACACGTTCCTGCTTTAAGGAAGGTGAATAGTCCATTTCACGGTTCCTGAAAGGTAACCAGGCTTAGACTTGAAACCGAGGCGAATGGTTGTCCTCGCACAGTTAGAGAAGCCAAAATAATTATCATAAGAAAGAATTTTATTAGCATGTCTATTGTTTCCACCTCTCTAACTGTGCGAGGACAACTTTCGCCTCGGCTTCATGCCTAAGCTTGGTTACTTTTCAGGAACCGTGAAAAGGACTATTATTGAGAATCATAAGAATAAACAAGTTTACAAAAAGCTGTACCATTAATTGCTTATCTCATGCAAGGCCCGAATATTTTAACCATTTTACCGATTACACGCTTTTTTTTATAAGAACCAATCAGCCAGTAACTTTCGGCTCAACCTGGGCTATTCTTAATTTTTTGACGATTTCAGCCTCAAATTGTTCTTAAATTGTTCTTATTTTCCGGTAATTCCAGTCGGAACAATAAAATGTCGCTAAGAAACAGATGTTTGCTATCATTTCCTACTGCTGTACTGATGCGAATAGGTTTGACACTGTCTATACATTGTCCGCGAACCGGTCACGAGCTTGCTTATCACTCTTCCAGCGCTCAAAGACCAAGCTTGTTCTTTAAGATCTTTTAGTTTTATACTGATGTATGTCTCATCCTGTGTACAAGAATTAAAAAAACTTTCTTAATTTTTTCGGATCAAATTTTCAGCCTGGTGAGTGCTATTAGCTTGTTCTTAATTCTTGGGCAAATCTCAGCCTGGGTGTTCTTATAGTTATAAAGTTTGTTCTTATAAAAAAAAGCGTGTAGTCGTTCGATGTAATCACTCCAAAGTAATACTCTGTTTCAAAGGGACATTCAAATGAGAACCCATAAAGTGTGTTGTGGGTTTTAGTAATGACGTGATGTCATTCAGACAGTTTCTATTTTTAGTATAGTCAGGCACGTAACTGCACTGGCTGTCCCTTCAACGTCTGCCCGGCATTATGGTAACTGAAGTGAGACTTAATAATCGCTAATAACCATAATATACTGTCTAAATTAGTAGAGTTTTTGACGTCTGATGCATTTGTTCTGAAAAGTTGTTTTACATTTCGGTACGTCTTTGTTTCCGTTGTTTGATTAAAATTGTGGTTTTGTAGTATGTTTTGAAACGACGAGCAGGAGCGTAGCCAGGATTTTCCCCTGGTGAAGGGGGGGGGGAGG
>JAOBRG010173320.1:12389-33329 GCA_027574985.1 Umimayanthus nakama | reverse complement strand
TTTTTCCTTCCTTTTATGGCCCAAGCGCGAAGCGCGAGGGCCATGAAAACTGGAAGGAAAAAACGAGGATCCATAACGTGCCGTACGGACTGAGCAAACGAGGCTAATAAGATGTTTATTATATGGCTTTGTTGATTATTCTGGTTTTGAAATTAGCTAGCGGTCCGTACGGCTACTTATGGACCTGGAAATGACCAATCACAGCACGCGAAATCATTCAGCCATATAATAATGCAATGTATATTCATAGAGCCTCTTACACATCTGTTGAGCGCAGTTGTAACACCTTACTCTCAGGAACAGTTTGTTCTTGGTTTAGCTTAAAAGTGTTTTGAAGATCAACAGGGCACTTGTCTTATTTTCACCACACATTCACCTCCAGCTCAGTTATACAAGTACTGTTCACTAAGATTTGAGTGAATGATTTATTGTGTTTGCATAGCTTGGTGGAAGCACAACACATTCAAGTCAGAAAAATTAGTAAACTTTTTCAAGAATTTAATTCCTGCTTTGTGAACACAAAAAACAAGTTTATGCTTGTTGAGTTTCAGGGTGGCGGAAAGGCTTGGGAACCTTACAACTTTCACTTTTCCTTGACAGGTTTTTTGTACCAAATATTTTAATATTGAGAGAAGCTATAACAGTGGAGTTATTCTACATGCAAGCTAAGGCCCTCATCTTTAAAGTAAGTTCATAAAAAGATTTTTTACCCTTCCATTATCCTCACAAAACATGTTGTTTGGTAATGAGAACAAAGCAGTTGATCATGCACAACAATTTTTAACTAGATGAAAAGCAGAATTCTCTCAACCTGTTTGCAAGGAAACTATAGACAGAGACACTTCAAGAGAATTCGGCGATACATCATATGGTGTATTAGTGCTTAGAGGGTAAAATGAAAAATTGCAAAATTTTAGCTTTTCAGTCATGATTAATCCCCTAAATCATTGTGTAAAATGTAGTAAAAGGTGAAGCATAATCAATCCTAATATCAATCAGTATATATCTTGTAATTAATCACATCAGTTTTAAAAGCTATCATTTTAATTATAATTATATTTGATCAGATAACTTGTGCTGCCAGATATCGTGTTTTTCATCAATACATTTTAAATGAACTTGAATGGGCAGGCTCAAAATCTATACATAAAACTTGACTAACTGAGATCTTTAGATACTTCCAATTCAGATACTTAGATGATTATTGATATCCTTGAAATATACAAAACAGTATGAACATTAGCTGTTAACGAGGGTGTTGTTTTTCTCATATGGATTTTCGGAATATCATAGGTAGAATTCATGTTTTCTGTTTTTCAAAGTAACCTTCCTTAAATATGGTTGACCTATCGAGAAAAGCATTTCCTTCCATGTTGTTTGTTGGTTAGCATCTGTTTCTTGTTAAGGCAAGCTTTTTTAAAAGTACTTTTAATTTATTTATTTTAAAAGTTTATTGCAGTAATTAATTGATTAAATGTTATATATTTTACAGGGTAGTATTCACTGTGAGAGTGAAACAGTGTTTGAACTTGCTGGCATTGTTCTCCAGGTGAGTCTATTTGACAACAATACCCGTCTTGCAATTGTGTACAGGTCATGTATATATATATATATATAATTGTTGTTTGTACCTAGAAATATTTTAGGGGTTTTAAACATAAGCTAAATAAGGAAATATGCATTGGAACAAGTTTTTGGATTTGAAAACTTTATTGAAGGCAATTAAAAACATATTTTTAAAAGCTAAGGTTTGGACTTTCATTGCTACATATTAATTACCTAACTTTTTGTAAGAATAAAAAAAATCAATAATCTAAAAAATCTAAGTTGAGATCGACTATGCCCATCATAAAAATCCATGCTTGTTTGTGCACCCCATAGAAATCCAAATAGTCCAAATTGAGTCAAAAATGTCCTTTGACCACTCCTGTCAGAAAAATAGGCAACTGAGTCCTCTTGGGGAGAAGGTAGAAATTGTGCTTTAACACATCTTGTGCCTCCGCTTCCCCTTAATCTGCCAATGGTAGGCAAAGCTTTAACACTTAAAAGATCCAAATTGACAAGTTTTACAGACTATTAAATATTATCTTTTTGCATTCTCAGGCAACATATGGTGACTATACCAGGTTAGTAATAATTATATATTGTATCTAATTAAACATACAATAAATTGTAACATTTTCAGTTCTTTAGCATGTTACAAGTTACAGTAATATTAACATGGTGTGTTGGAACCTCAGTGGAATAATGTGAAAGATGACTGGCTGTAGTTGGTATTTAGTCTCATGGTTGCAAATTGGAATGCTTGATGTACTAATATGGCGGCTAAAAGGTCTTTGAACAAGAGTTTCATGGAGAGTTTAAAAGATTATTTCAAATTAAATTAAGTTTTAGAGGGACCTTGCTACTGCCTTTCT
Organism: Umimayanthus nakama; assembly: GCA_027574985.1. NCBI lineage: Eukaryota > Metazoa > Cnidaria > Anthozoa > Zoantharia > Parazoanthidae > Umimayanthus > Umimayanthus nakama. The sequence continues at coordinate 30,912 of JAOBRG010173320.1, read as the reverse complement.
GTGAAAATTCTTTAGAACTTTCTGACAAACAAAGTGTAAAGGTACTAGTTTATACATGTATAAATTCAATGCTGATGTTCTCAAACTGAAATTTAAGCTATTCTTTATATTGATCACTGAGTTTAAGCATAAACCACATTCATAATATGCCCCAGTTACCATAATCATTAATTTCAATTCGAAGTCAAGCTCCATGGTTTCATACATTTGCTATTGGAGTATATTACAAAAGAGGTCTATTATGCTGTGCCACAAGACAGAATTATTAGCTAAGCTATAACTAATTGTTTCTTGCTCATTATACCATCATTTTATTGAGGTCGCTGTCATAGTGTCACACAAATTAGATCACAAATGTGAGACAAAGTTGTTGTAGTTGAGATCATTGAGTCATGACCTTGCATAAATTAAATATTAACTATTTCAAAAACGTTTGATGGACATACTGATTTTATCCATGTATAATGCGCACTTTTTTCTCACAAATTTTGCCTCTAAAATCAAGAATTTGCATAACAACACAGAAAGTACAAAGTCAGTACAAAATGCCCTGAAAATACTGTTTTAAACACAGTTTTTTCAATTTCTTTAAAGTCGTTGTCAAAATTTAATGTCAGTTTTTCTAGACTTTGCCATTATTCATATCATTAACCCAAATCCGTCTGTCCAAGCTTTTTTTTGTAACAGGTTAACCCAGGTTGGGCGGGGGGATGAGTTGACCCCTTCCAAACACTTGGCATATTTTCTGTCCTATAGAATAATAACTAAACTGTTAGTATTGCTGTATATAAAATGTTGAGTGAACTCTCTTGTCATATGCTATAGTGAGGAAACAGCACGGAATGATTTGAAAAGAACCCCAGTGCTACCCACCAGGACTTTGAAAGAACATCCTTCCATTACCTTTTGGTGAGTAAAATTAGTAAATTAACTTAATCTGTTGCTATGGATAATTATATTCTTAAGCAAAATGTTGGTCCTGTTCTTCTTTCTTCTTGATACATATTAAGTTTTTGTTATACTTACTTGTAAACTAATATGTAAGCACTATTTTGTTCCCTTTCTACAGTGAAAATAAAGTTCTTCACAGTTATGAAATGTCTGCTGGTAAGACTAGAGGTGAAGCTATTGTAAGGTAAGTCTTGGTGGCTGAGATGTATTGTATATATTCGCTTGCATACAGAATGCATGTCAGTTCAATGTAAAACAACACTTACAGGCATTAAAGTAGTGTACAAGGGTACTTATTCTTCTGGATTACCACCATCCCTAACAAACTACCGTAACTGGCTCTGCAGTGAGTGATTAAAAAAATTGCTAGAATGTTTTCTGAATTTCTTTGGCATATTCATGAAAGTTAAGGAAAGCAGGCCCTTGACAGCAAAAATTCTGAAAACAAAGCCACAGGAGAGGTGTCTTGCAGGCTGTGCCCCAGGGGCCCCATTCACATATTTTAATGATGGAAGAGGATGGGGAGGGGGGTTGGGGGGGGGGGTTGTTCAAATGATTTTTTGTGTCTGAAACATTCTGGCCAAAAAGCAGTTTTTGGGTTTATGAAAGATGCCAGGATTTTTTTGGGTCATGAAAAAACCCCAGGAATTTTGTTAGCTATTGACAGTGTTTTTCATCAGCTCGAATTCATAGAAAATAACATAGGTGCAATTTACTGTGGTTTTTCTAAAAAATAGGGCTTTTGGGGGGGTAGATAAATTCTGAAATTATCATTTTTTTGGATATAAACTACAAGCCTCTGTCAGACCCCTCCCCCTAGCAAGAAATCTGCACCTCTCCCTGTAGAATGCTTAAGATTTTAATCTGTCCCCCCGCTCCCTCAACAAGGATTTTGTGGGCATTTTGACCTCTAACTGCCAGGGTTTGTAAGAACTTGATTGTCACAATCTCCGAAAGGTCATAGATTTAACAGGTAACATTTGCAAGCTTCTTTGTTGCACAGATGTAGGTATACATTCTGTTTCATGGAAACAGCTTTAATTTCCAATGGGCCCTCTCACCTGCATACACACACATACACTAGCACCCTTATCAGTGTGTATTAATGTGACAAAACAGATCCCCTTTAGTAAGATTTAGTATTCAGTAAAACAGTGCTCGTTTGAACAATAGGCCTGGGTCCACCTAGTGCTAATCCAGAGTTAACTCAACAGATTTGTCAAGAGTTTGTCCAGGTTAATATTAATCTGGTACCCAAATTGAGAAAGAATAATTTTTGTAAGATTTTTGTAAACATTGGTTTTCCGGTTTGTGTACTATGAACCAAGGCCCTGTTGAAGCAATCTATCTATTTGTTGTGACAGGTATCTGAGTGTCTTTCAAAGTCTACCTACCTATGGTGTTCATTACTATGAAGTGAAGGTGAGTTTGATGGCTCGTGCATATAGTAGTTGGGAGCAACTTCTGGAACAAACAAGCAGCCTTCATCGTTATTGTATTGTTGTTCAGTCTTATCATTGCTGCAGTTGTTTGGCATAAGACACTTGATGCAAATAAACCAATAATTATTCTGTGTTAAAAATTGCGAGTATGTTATTGACGAGCATGTTTTGAGGAAGTTGGAAACTGATTACAGCTGTGAGTTCTATTATAAACAAAAATTTAGCGTTGACCATTGTTTCAAATTTTGCATGAAAATAAACACTCGCCAAAGCTCATCGATCTTTGACAATTCTGTTTGTTAAAGGTTTCTTGGTCTTTTTATACTGCAAGTTTTTTATTGAAGAAGCAGACAAGTGGGGGCTTGTGTTCGTATTGTTCACTTTAATTGTTTTAATAGAACTCCTTAGATCATAATCTGAAGAGCGGTGTTGTTACAGTTGTTAGATAGGAATTGAAAGTATGCGTTGCTGCCTAGCTTGAGTGTATTTTTGGACAATGGAGCACTGCATTTATAATGTATTTATCATGGCAAGCCAGTAGCAAACTTTTCGAGTGAAAAGGAGAGCTCGCGAGGCTTCGTATTGTCAGCAGAAAGTTGTCCTCACTCCTTTTGTCGACGTAAACCAATACTTTTAAATGCGTCTGTTGCAAATATCAGCAGTGTGCCTTTTTTATAAAACATCGGAATTCTTCTAATAAAAGGACTTCGATGGTGAACTCTCTACATCTAGGTTTTGTTATTGGAAGCTTGAATTTTATTGCAGAACATTTTTGTAATGGTAATCAACTATTGTTTGCTTTTCTAGGATAAGACGAGTATTCCCTGGTGGCTGGGCCTGAGTCCTAGAGGGATAAATATTTATGATCATGACGACAAGATAAAGCCTAGAAAGGTAGTTTGGTACACTGAGTTCAACTGTAATCGTGATTGGTTTGTCTGTCTTGACGATCCGTTTTAGGCTTTTAGTACTAAACTAATAATAAACTACTAACAAACTACTAATAGTAACAGTGATGACAATGGTGATTCTTATTTTGTTTTATCGATCGGACTTAAATATTGTGTGGCTGATACTAATCTTTTTTTGCAGGTCTTTCAGTGGAACCAGATTGAAAATATCTACTTTAGGGACAGAAAGTTTTCCATTGAAATCAGAGAATCGTATAGGTAAGCGAATAAACAATAAGAAAATGTCGTGTGCTGAACAGTTTTAGTAGTTGTCTTGAGTTGAAAACATATCAATTAAGCTCGTGTTTCGCCTAACCAAATCGTGCATTCATTGACTTATGACGTACATGTAAGCACTGTTAATGGTTACTAATGTCACCGTCTTTTTTGACAGGTATGAGTATATCCAGAAAAGCAGGTATGAACAGCCTTCTGTGACCTCCAGGGTCCTTTTCATTCATCTTCCTGTCAGTAACTTGAGTTGCTCGACCAGCCCAAATTTGCGAATAGTATGATATCAAAAACAAAACAAAAAACAGTGAAAGTTATGAGTTGAGGTAACGATTTTTAGTCATTCAGTGCAAATGTGCGAGTATTGAGTGTTATATTTTGGTACTAGGTTGTTTTCCCGTTTTTCCGAAGGTTTCTTGCTGGAATAAATAGTGTTTACGTCTGCGGGCAGGTTAAATATGGTCAACGTGTCTTTTTCTTTCCTTCAGGCTCTGAAACTCCTCACAATTTAAGTGGAGACTTGTTCATTTAAGAAAACGTTACGGTTTATATATTTAATTTTTGAAACAAGTTTTTTTACGTAGTTTGAACGTATTTTTATTTTAATAGCTTCAAAACGGTATATGTTGTTGTCACTTTATATTGTTGTTATTTGTTGTTGTTGTTATTTTTATAACTTATTATATGGCTGACTGATTTCGCCAGCTGTGATTGGTCAATTCCAGGTCCGTAAGTTGCCGTACGGATCGCTAGCTCTCGATCACCCTTTTAAAACCTGAATAACCAACAAAGCCATATAATAAACATCTTATTAGCCTCGTATGCTCGGTCCGTATGGCAAGTTATGGATCCTGGCTTTTTCCTTCCTTGTTTTCATGGCCCGTGCGCTTCGCGCTTGGGCCATAAAAGGAAGGAAAAAAACTCGGTCCATAACTTGCCGTACGGACGTCGCACTCGGCTAATAAGAAGTATTTATCCATTGTAAGTACTATCAATGTTTTTGTTATTGACAGTTTAACTATTATTTTTTTAATCATTGTAGTTGTTGTTAGGACTAGCTATTATAAGGAACGTTTTGTTCCTTCTCCCCAGGACCCAGTCACTGGCCCGGAAGGTCACCGCGCCCAGTAGCATGATGGTCCACGCATGGCAAGCCAGTACCTCGGCCCAGGCCAAATCCATGTGGACGATGGCCATCAGTCAACATCAGTTTTACCTGGACAAGAAGCAAGCAGAGGTGAGTGTCGGGTTTCCGAGAAGAGCTTTTAACTTGGACAAGCTGGTGGCCCGTTTGTCCGAGACGGTGGATATCATTTGAGAGTTTGTATAAGTAGTTGTTACAGCCGTCATTTATGTGATTCCCTTCGACTAGGTTTAGTATCTTCCTGTTTCATTCTACATGTACTTACATTTCGAATTCAGTTTCGTTGGAGTAGGTCTTAGCGTGTTACGAGCTTTTCTACCCGCCCCCTCCTCCCCCCGCTTGCGCGCACTTTAATAAAGGGAAACAAAAAAAAGGTAGTTTTTAAAACTGATTGTGATATATAACCATAAAATGAACAACACAGGCACGTTGTATTTATAAACACAAGACACCTAATAAAAGAATAGATCAAAAAGATCAAAAGTCGAGTAATCGTTGGTGGTCATTAACGGTTTATATAATCAAGTAGAAACAGGGTTTGTCAATCCGACACCCAACTGCAAATGTCACGTCAGTGATAAGCATGGCCGGTTTTTTGTAATATGTGTTTATTTGATATGATACGCTTATTTTGCATTTGAGAGGCAGCTGAATCTTCAACAGCTGTTTGGTTTTGTCTCGTTTTTTTCTTCTTTGTATCTCAATGTCATTCTTTCAAACACTGCCCACGTCCACGTGGCTGTAAATATATCCGTTTATCTTTATAGTAATTTCTATCTGTAATAGCAGCAGGGACAGTGAAGCGTTGATGCATCCATTGTTCTAATTTTAGATAAGCCAGTTTTTTTTTTTTAAAAATGTCGGAAGTGAAAAACGAAACTGAGATCACCGCTGAAGTTTGAAGTTTTTATCTTGTTGTTTCAGTTCAATTTGTTTTACAGAGCCATGAATGGTTCCGCATTACTAGTGTTCTCAGAACCCAATACCACTTCAGAATTGATCAGAGCTCTTGAGAAAAGAATGCACAATAATACTGTGCTTTTCTTGAGGTCACACCTTAACAACCAAGGAGGCGTTTCCACAACACAGTTGGGTTATTTGTGCGCAAGATTCCCACAGACCGTTTGTTGGCAGGAAGTACGCGTTTATGGATGAAAGTCCAGCGGAAATCTGGATTCAAGCTGCCAAAATCTACTATACCATTGTCGGATAAAACTGAAAACCACCACTTAATCTTTCATGTCCAAAAACTGACCCTACAAACTGTGGTTATAGTTTATTCTAGTCACTTATCCTCGGCCCTTCACCACCATCGTTTTTTCCATACCCTAGTGATGGCTGTTCATAGATATTTCCGCCAACTCAATACGTGTCCAGATTATCACCTTGCAATCTCTCAGGTGTTCGAATCACATTCTCATCCTTGACAACAAACCAGGAAAAAGTTTAAAAAGTTCAAAGAATTGAGTCGGTAAAGTCGTGGGGAACGCCACAAAACCTTACAAATTTATTTATTTATTTATTTATTTATTTATGGTAAGGTACACACGACAGAGCGCGGCTCCAAATAAAGTGTGCCCATTCCAAAAAAATCAAGCAGGCTGCGTGAGAGGAAGTAACACGTGTACATTTATTACTTCTAAAGCAAATGTAACTAGCTTATGATTTTAGATTATTAATTTTGGTTTTTCAACTGTAATTCCGTTTACGCATAGACTTTTGTCACAACAAATAATGATCGAGCTGAAGAAACAGTTACAGACTCGTTCAAGGTGAAAGAAGTACTCTTTAATGGAAAAACAAAGTTCGCCTTTTTAGTTACATTAAGTATTTGTGGAGGGTGTTGACGCTATCATACAAAGAGACTCTTTGCAAATCGCCTTTTTTAAACATAAGTGAAGGCAAGCATTGTGTGAACACGAATAATTCTCATCATGTTTCACATTTATAAGTGAGATTGCATTTTCAAAAGTAATAGCCTGCATTGCATAGCGTTATTTTTTCTCTTTTTTTGTAATCCTTATTTTTTTCTCTCCCTGATTTTCCTTTCGCTCGCTAGTTCAATATGGCGGCCAGTTCAGTTGCTGCTCGATCTCTACAAGCCTTCTCCCCCATAAAACAGCCGCTACACAGGCTACAAGACTAAAGTTTTCTTGACTGTGAACCCTCGAGTATACTGCACTTGGCGGCTAGGTTTATACATTTTGCATCGAAGACAGTTGATTTATTGTTTATTTCTGGGTAACTTGGAGATTCTGTTCATCGGTAAAAAAACAAAATGAGTTCCTGCGGTAGATAAGAACTTTGCATTATTTATAGCTGATTAGTACAAACAAAAACAATTACTTTCCTGTGTTGATGAGATAACTGATAAAAAATTAAAGGTATAATTAATTTTGCATGATACGATTCAGGAAAACTATTTTCCTTGTTTTTTTTTCCAACAAACTTTGAGACGAGGTGACTCTTGAACGCCGAGGAATTTTTGTATTTTTGTTTCAACTGATAAGCTGCGGCCATGTTCCAAGTTGTAAGACAGTTGGAAAATAATTCAGATTTGCATATTTTTGTTAAATACTATAAACATGACGTGACCTAGAACGACATATGTTGTCTGTGGATTTTAGCCTGAAATACCGTGGTATGCGGTGGGAGCCGAGTGTTTTCTCATGCAGTTTCAACAGGAAGTGGACTGTCTTCTCTCGTTGTGTGGTATTTATGTTAAGACTAATTGAAGACTGGGTTTAGCTCCAATTATTCTTGGGTAATACAGTTTCCACCGATGAACAATACAGCAGTGCGGCCAAGAGGTCAGTATTTCAAACCGGAAACAACGATGACAAAACTTAATTTTGCGGACCGTGACGATTATTTGAAACTTTTCAATAGTGAGACTTGCATTGATACTGTAAAATAAATTAAAAGTAGCTATTTCATAGTTTCCATTAATTTTGGATCAATTTTTGTTTGGATGTTTGCGCATCTTCAATTGTTTCACGTATTACACGGTTTAGGATGGATATTCTCAGATATTCGGCTGTCGTCATGTCGGTTGAAGCGATATCCGCCCGGGACTTGAGTCACCCATCTCCTACGTAAGAGAAAGCGACTCCCTTTCCGGGGACAAAAAACGAAGCTTCCGCGATATCTGTTCAGTATCTTTGCTAATGAGTTGACTATCATGCGCGTTGGTTTACACATTCACACAAAATTCTTTGTATTTTCCAAAAGTTTTTATCTCAAACTCTACTCGAACTAAACTGTGTTTGGCTTCAAAGCAATATTGTTTTGTTTTGCTGAGTGGAAACTCGAGAGTGATTCCTCATGTTGTTGAGATCAGAAGAACCTGAAAGCGCTGAGGTTTTTAGCCTCGGATCATCTGAGGATTCCGCTGAGGTAACTTTTGGTGTTCGTCGACTGCGTTTAGATTGTCTGTGAGGTTATTTACCCATTGTAAAGTAAACTAAATTTTCTTATTTTTAAAAGCTTCTCTGTCCGCGCTCATTGAGCTGTTTCTGTTCACTTTTGCCTTACTTCTTTTTTAATTGAAAGTTTGCTATTTTGTACGATGAACCATCGAATGCCTGCTTCACGTCTAGTGGTATATAAATTGTATTCAATCATTTCCAAACTGTTGGTTCTGCTGCAAGCCAAGACGTGTTTATACTGTGCGGTGTTACCCGTCTTTTGTTTTTCTTCTTCTTGTGTACCTTTCTCTATTCGTGTATCATCCATCTATATAATACAATACAATACAATACAATAGTGTTCCTCCTCTCACAGGCCAAAGCGCTGTCCCTGTTTATACTCGTCTGACTTATCTGTTGGTTGCTTGACAGGCGAAGGCTCCATCGCACCGCTCTCTGAAGGATGTGGTTAAGGCCCTTTCTCAGTCCACAGCCTCAATCTCGTCCTCTCTCACCTCAGATGTCAGTGACAGTGTCCGCAGTGACTATTCCTGTAGCATGTCAAGCATTACAAACAGCACCGCAACTAATGGAGGTAATAGATCCTTTGTTTTTGCTCCTCTTTTGCCATAATTAAATGTGCGAGTCCCTAGTTAACTTGATATGTTTTCATTTATCAAAAATATTTTATACAGCTTTAAAGTGTCATTCATTTTGTGTTTCGTGAAGGGTACTTGTTTGCTGGAAACAGTTGAAAATGCCTTCTACAAGGATATTTTCCGACCAGGTTTTGTACGCTTCTAGACCGAAGGAAAGTAAAGACCGGACGACTCAAAAATGTATCACAAACGTTGCTCTCTGATTCGGTTCTGTTTACTTGGATTCTTGTTGTTTCTGCAACCGGAAAACCTTTCACGGTCAGTGGGAACCCGCATGGCTTATTATTTACCTGTAAGAAAGTTTCGAAAAGCTGTTGCTGTCTGGAGAGATCAGTCCGATTTTCCAAAGCATTTGCTGGAGTCAAACCTTTAGATGTTTTGCTCGTGTTTATAAGTAAATTAAAAGAGGAAAAGGTGTATAAATAAGAGAAAGGTGTCACTTTGTAAAGGTTGGCAGTTCAACAGAATTGCTCTGTCAGTGCTCGGGTGCCGTTCTAGTGCGAACTAATCTTTCAACATTTTTGTAGTTTGTGAACTGTGTTTATTTGACCTCATTAAAAGAAATCCACGACTGTTGAAATGTTTGAGTTCCCTTTAACTTTCACGGCAAACCTGCTGAAGAACAAAACTAATTCAGCAGCCATTTAGTGGTGTTATTGTAGCGTTTGTACAATACTTGAAGGCATGTTACTTTTTAATTACATTTCTAAGAACTATCAGGGTAATGATATTTAAAACTTTAAACTTATTTGCAGTATTATCCTTTAGTATTGTTGTACTGTTTTGTACAAAACTTGAAGACATGCTACTTTTTTAATTACATTTCTAAAAGCTATCATGGTAATGATATTTAAAACTTTTGATTTGTTTTCGAACATAGTTTTTTTAAAAGTAAAATGGATTCCAGCGTTTGGATTTAAATAAATGTTAATTAAAAATTATCATTCTACTCACAAGACAAGCAAAAGGAAATGTTTATTGTTTCTAAAGCTGCGACGGGTAACACCGTCTCGAGACAACCGATTCAAAAGTTAAAATGAGTAATATCGATCATTTCTATTCTTTAAAACAGCAGAATGAATGATCACTTAAATGGTTTTCGTCAACTGGTTTAAAGTTAAGAACGAACACCACCATTCATTTTTACTCTTACATCGAAACAGAATGTATTTCCATTGGCTCAAAAACTAATGCTTTCTTTGTTTTTGCACAATCGCCTCAGTAGAATCCCCTACTGACGTTAGACATGGTTTTGTCTTTTTCGAAGAAAGTGCAGTTACAATATTGGCTCAGCACAGTGTTCAGATGAGACAGACACAGATAACCGGCCACTTTCATTGAGCAAAACACACGTTCCGATGTTCAACCGAGTTTTGATCAATATCTAAATGTATTATGTAAATTTTTTGAAAATCAGTTTGAAGATGTTACGAAAATCCCTGATGAGGTGTTCAGGCGCAAAACCGTTACTATTTTTTGAGCGATCAATAACTTGCATAGCAGACTTGGTTGAGTTGAGTGTCGCTTGAAAGTTCAGAACGGAACGGACTGAATTAAACAGTGAAATTTGTTGATATAAAGGCAAAAGACCATCAAGATTTTATCCTGTTGATATACAAAAACATATTCCAATCTTTCTTTGGTGAATAGTATCTGAAGCGAATCAAAGGGTATATGGTGGTACAGCCTTGAAACGTCATCCAACGATCAACCACACTTTGAACTGTTCTAGCGAACTAACAAGGACCTGGACTGTATTAATTTTACTTTTCCGCTGTGAAACTGATTTTGTGAAATATCGGGAAAGTAACAGAACATTAAAGTTTGGTACAACAACAGTCGTCAAAAATAGTAACACTTTGTTTTAACACGTGAGATAGTTATCAAATGAAGAAACGCAACTCGTCGGTAGTTTCCCATCGACCGTATGTCGTCACCCTTTGCAGCAGATGTCTTTTTGCCTGGTCCATATAAAAATTTACAGAGCTGAGCTGAGTTGAAAATGTGGTTCGAATATCAAAATGTCCAACCTGTAGACAGAGAGAGTGAAAGGTTAGGATTCTCTAACTCCTAAGGGTGAAAACCTAACGTAACGAAGATATATTTGACCCACCAATAAAATATAAACAAACATAGTGGATCACGTAGTTGACTACAGTTTTTTAAAACAGTTCAAGTTCTCTGAAAGCATACCTAATTCAGTAGATGCGAAAATGCAAACGGAGACAAGCAGTTTATGGCAGCAACGGTTCCTGATTCCTTTACTGCACGTGTTATGCAAGAAATTCTAAATCCTTTTTTTGTTGCTAGAAAATCTGTCAATATCAACACAAATATATGGACAAGTTTTTTGTTTCTAAAATATGCATCTTGCTTGCTATGAATTTCGCTGAAGATTTCTAGCTCGTCAGGCAATATCCGCCATCTTGAAAGTAAACTCATCGTGTACTCAGTATATGATACACAAAATGTCTGCAAGGTGAATGCCGTCCAATCATGCTCAAATTGTAAAATGTAGTTGAAAATCCTTCTGCATTTTCCTGACCCCTAACTTCCGCTTCTCTCGAAGGTGATAACGTCTCGATAACGACCCGAGACCGTGCGGCCGAGCGAGAGATGTTCAACGCTCTCGCCGCCAGAAAGGACGCTCTTATCGAGAGATTGAAGGAGAAAACAGACGAGCTGAGAAAGATCTGCATCCAAGAAGCTGTAAGTAGCAGTTTGTCTTAGTCTACCTTGCGACACGATACACAAGCTGTAAATTAGACCGTTTTAAAAATAAAGGTGCTGTATATAATTTTTTTTGTGTCATTACGTGACGGGGCAGTTCCCGATAACTGTGTATTGTTGTATTCTAACTAATGCTTTCTTTACCTGTTGCGTGACAGGAATTAACGGGTGAGTACCCGAGCGAGACGCCATACAACGGGAACCCACTTCCGCCCATCCGAAGGAGAGTTAAAACAGCTTTTGAGTTCTCGAACTTTATCGTCGATGGAGAAGGTCAAGATGATGAATTCGATGACGAGGTTTGCAGTTTGTTTACTATTTGCAATTACGCCTGTTGCACGTATTTCCTTTCTGTCTTTATGCTTGAGTCCTTGCGTTACTGTCACGATGATTGTGTGACACTTCCAACTAATCCGTTACGAAATTCACGCAGGATGACGGACAGCTGCAGCGGGAAATTGAGATTCAAGCTGCAATTACAAGTGCTGCCGAGGTAAGTGTCACTAGACATCATTTGGTATCCTTCGTTTTCGAAAGGTTTCAACGGGCCTCATTCTCTATCAGTGGTTACTACTCGGCATTATCTTGGGATTGTTTGTTACTGATAGTTATGAAACTTATCACTTTTTTTGTTGAACGTTTCTGCTTTCTACTTCTTTTGTTCATGTGCCTTTACCTAGCACAAAACACAAAAGGTAGTAAAGAAAAACAGTGTGTAGGGTCACAGTTTGCTCAACATAAAACAAAGCTGCTTTGTATTCTCCCTTTGAAATTTGCCAGTGAGCTGACCAACCTGTTAGCCTTATCAATTATACTGAGAGGCTTCAGTGCTCCATGAAAAGCTTACACTGATATGTTCTTGTCCTTCGTCTGTAGAAACTTGCCCATGACCGGAAACAAAGCAAGAAGGTCAGGAAGTCAAGAAAGTTGAATTACCAGCAGTCTCTAAGAAAGGTACAGCAACGGCACTCCTTTGTCGTGGACGCACCCGCCTCGTGTACAGTTACAAACACGTGTATTCACGCATATAGAATATAGACAAGAAGATTAAACAAGTAAAGTTAGAAATTTACGAATCCCCGAGCGTCCATCCATTGTTCTGTTTGTGTACAAAGCAATCGATGCAAAGCGATTGCTAATTGGTGGGGGGGGGGGGGGGGGAGTAAGAGAACCAGTGTTCATTAAGTGTAGGAATTCTTATAAGGGTTTGTCATTAGGAAAATTTGCTGGTGTCCAATCGTTTGGATGGTTCAGTTCATCATTAATAGTAATACTTTGAAGAAGCCTGTAAGTAATTTTTTGGATGGGTGAAAGGCTGTTTCTTCATAGAAACTGCGGACACATCCAACTAAGCTTGTGTGGTGCTTGTTCTAACGCTCTATCGTGTTATTCTCCCCAGCTAAAGACAATGGAAGAACTGCTGGAATGGCGCAAGAGATCGGACACTCTGAAGAGCAGAAACGGTGAGATAACGCTGACCACTGTTAAAAAAATAAGGAGTAGATTAAAATACGGGGGCGGTAGGGGCTGGGGCTTGAGAGAGGGGTAATAGGAGTTTTGTGAAGTCGAAGGCGGAAAAGAATAAAACAAGTAGCACTGCACAAAAAGTGCGTTATGTCGAGATGTTTGTGTAAGTCTTGTGTCTTATTTAGGTTTTTTTTTTGTAGATGAGGAGCAAGACAAGAAGAGCACAGATTCGCTGGATACAGGTGAGAAATATATGGCCATCAGAGCTTCACTTGTCTTGTATTACCCACCGATATTCCTTGTGTGAATGTAACCTTTCTGCAAGGGTTGTGCGGTCCTTGAAAATCATTTAACTTGATTTCGCTGTTCAAGAACTTGGCAAAAATAACTTAGGTCGATCTCTTTTTATCAATCCTTGTGGCCGAAAAGAATTGGTTCTGGCCAGTTTAAACGGAAAGATCCACTGAGGCGCGCGGGTACATTTTTCCCATCGCAATTGCCCCAATTCCCGCGCTATGGCCGACCCGAGCGGGAGAACTGAGCGGCTCTGATCCATACGCAGGGCCATTCTGGGCAGAACCAGTTCTGAGAACTCGTGCGTTCCATTTTAGAACTGACTGGTCGTACCGTCGACCTTAGACTTTGGCCCTTTAAAGTCCTTATTACCGCAGAGTATTCAACCGTGTTTGTGTTACTTTAGTGACCTTTTTTCTTATAAAAGTACTGGCTGACAGCGTAAAAAGAAATATTGTTTAGTTAAAAACTCACGTGAGAGTTTTCGTCTATAAAAATCTACTTCGGGCGAATGCCTTTGGAGGAAAAGCCGTTGAAACTCCTTGAATTCAATGTGTAAAAAGCCTTGAAAGTCCTAGAAATCAGTACCTGAATTGAAAAATCGTACGACTCTGTAGAAGTGTATAGTTTAAGCCAACTTATTTTGTTTGTTTTGTTTCCAAAGGTGTCTTCTTGTCACACAGAGGTGATTCTCCAGATGGGAATTACACTGAAATAGTGGAGAAAGTCGGCTCTCACCGCTACAGGCATACTGTTAACATGAGCGTCGGCTCCCGCAAGGGCAGCACAGGGAGTTACCCGGATGATGAGGACTTCTATGACGAGCCGCTTAATGGACGGTATTTCTCTGCAAAGGATTATCCCCCAAGCCCCTCATCTCGCCGCTATTTTGACTATCAGTACCACAATGGGCAGGTCCACAACGGCACCCGGCAAGGACCGGCATTTCATTACTCGGACAGTGATACGCGGAGCGATTCTTCGACTAAATTATCGTCTATGAATTCAAGTTATGGAAACTGTGAAGAATTAATGGACAATTCTGAGCCCTTTAGGGTTAATGGGTTCGATCGGAGCCATTATAGGAGGGTCGTTGGTTCTTCTGATAACCTTGCACATGAATTTTCTAGTCCAAGACTTGTAGTGACGCGCCCAACAGCGCGGAGTTCCGAAAGTGTTTTTAGTGACGGCGACGACGTTCGGTTTTCGCCCAGGAGCGCGCCACTCTCAAGCAGATCCTACTCAACTAGTGAATCAAATCACGCTCGGCCGTCACACAAGGGTGTCACGCATGTCACGGCCAAGTATTTGAACTCGAGTGATTTAGGAATTGTTAGCAATGCGGGAAGCGCGGGGAGCTACTCCGTGAACCACGGCGGCGGCCTTGCGATTCCAAACGCGTCTGGGAGAAGTCTTGCGACGAAAGGATCCTTTTCCACGTCGCTCTTGGCAATAAGTAGAACAGAAAACAACCTGCGCTCAACGTCGCATGGGAATCTTAAGTCCGCTATATCGCAGGTTAACATGAATAGATACTTACAGTACCCGGACGGTTTGTACAGAAATCGATCAACGACGTTAACAGGCTTGTCGGCTAGCGACGAGTTACTGGAATGGGCGGATGAAGAGACCAGTGAAGCCACTTTAGTGTAACTGGTAACTGCAGAAAACGTATTTTGATTGATTACATTCTATAGATAGTCGGACATTATGTAAACTTTCAATGATTTTTTAAAAATGGTCCAAAGAATGCAATGTTCATTGGAAATTTTAAAAGTTGCTAGAAGTTGTAGACTTTTAGTTTCAAGACTAAGGTTTGTGGATGTCCCGTGATGTCAGTCGAAGAGTGATGTTGACTCCAAACCGCTTGGATTTCCAACATCTACGAACACACGTTTTGATTTTGGCCCAACTCTATTTTGCTCGTCAAATTTGCGGAAAAGAACATTTTTTAATGACATGCCTGTATATAACTAATTTTAATGAGTTGGAAAATGAGGCAATACATAGGGCCTTAAAATATTGTATGAACAGGGCCATAAAGTAGGGACATACGTAACGCCATAAAATGAGTCCATACGTAGGACATCCAACGGACTAAAAGCACACGAGTACTTTATAGATCAGTGTTTGCTGATTGGACACACAAAGTGATTGGGAGGGTTTTTTTTCGCGGGGGCCAGGGGTGTAGAGAGAGAAACCCGACCGTTTCATGAACGCGGCATAAGCCGCGTGTTCGTTATTTATATTTTTATGTTAACGTTAAGCATACTTCTCGCAAAATCTATCTTGCTATTGAAGCAAACAGAAGTGCAGACATTTAGTTCTTTATTTGGCTTTACTCATTTACATTGCTAGATTTTACTTATTATACCACTTGGTCTATCTGTGTACACCACTTAAAAAAAGGTCATTTTTGTTCGGTGATTGTAAAAATATTATAGGTAAAGCCGTTTTGAGGTTTGTTTTTTAGGTATCTTGTTTGTAGTTACGAAGATCCATGTACATAGTCCAGTTCATTGTATGAAAATATTTTATAACGTTGTGTGAATTACATTTATCTCATTTATTGGACGCACCTCAGATTATATTTCACACAGAGAGAGGCATATTTATCAGGGGTTTTCAAAGTTCGCAAGAATCGGGAAAATGAAGAGGTTACGGTCTTTTAAAACATTGTTAATTAGCGAAGATCTTTTAGACTCTTGTTTTAAGAACCTGTACATACGAACGGTGAAATAGAAAGTGGAAATTTTAGAACTTGTTTAATGTTAGTTACATCTCGGGCTGAAATCAAATTGGCAATATTTGTTTCTAAGATTTCTTGAGGAAGTGAAAGGCAGGTTGAACTTCAATCTTTTGTTGTTGTACGTAGACAGTATTCCTTTTTCGTTTATCCAGTCAGCACAGAGCGCATTTGTATACAGTGGTATAAACAGTCCTTTGATATGTGAAGCCAACTTGCAGTTCAGAATATGAGGAGAAATACCCACAAAATGTAACCATTATCACATTACTACATAAACCTTTTTTGATTTACAATCAAAGAACACACATAAGACAGTTGCATCTTTGTTGTGTGAGTCTTTTCTTGGGGAAACTGATATCACAAATCGGGACGCAAAAGATGGGATATGGTGGATTTGTCAGTTGTCGCTCCGGTTTTATAACAAAATTGGAAATATCGTTATATTTTTGAGGGAACCGGGTTGGGATTTGAGAGAATTTACAAGAAGTGCTTCTTGACAACCTGAATCTGTGTCTTTTTCGTTTTGTACTGTTGGCGGATGTAGCCGTAGGTGTTCACACTTGACAGGTTTCGATTGAACTCACAAACTCGAGAAAATTGCGATAAACAAGCATATTCCAGCTGCATATTTGTTGAAATGTGTAACAGTTGAACCCCGGTTAAGAAGCCTGGACCCTCTACAGCTTTTCCTTATTTAGGAAAGTAGGGTGATAGAGACATTTCCTGGGCTGCTTCTGACCTTTAGGTAGTTAAGTTAGTACCGAAGCAAAAAAACGAATATAAAATTGGCTCGGAAATGTCAAAACTAAACCGAGCGGTCTGCTTTGACTTTGAACCGAAAACAACCTCGTTTCCAAGCTCTCCCCTCTCCCGAGAGAAAGACCCCGGGTAAGATGTTGAACCGAAACTCGGAGTTTTGATTGGTTCTACGAACACTCGGGGAACGCGAGCGTCGCGTCTTATTGTGGTTAAATTTAGTCTGAACAAGATTCCGCACATAGATAGCTAACAAAATTGTGTTTCAATTAAGAACAAAAAAACTCCAGTTATCAAACAAACAGGGCCTCAGCTTGCGTCAAACAGGGCAGATTAATCCCCCCCTAAAATTTTGACAGGAAGATAGTTCAATGAGAGCAACTTTTTGCTGTACATCGCAGCGATTTACAGGGCCGCAACTTGCTTCCGTCAAACGTCCACCCTTAAATTATTTATTAGGTTAACTACGGCCCTGACAAACGAACCGTTTGAATAAAACCACTATTATGAAAGTGTTGCTGCTCAAGCATTCGCAAATAAAACAAAAAGGAGCATGTAGCCGGTCTAACATTGTCCAGTTTTAGTCCTTGGAGTGTGTTATGGCTAAGTTAGAGAAGACTTTGACCGGTCAGGCCAAGAATCGCTTGTGTTTAGTGCAAGCGGAGAGGTCGGGTCATAATCGATATACCAAGTGACAATGAGCCCAGAGTTGCATCACAAAGAGTGCAACAATGCACTGTCACTTTAAAACAATGAACGATGGCACCTCACTTGGCATATCGAGCATCACCTGAGAGGTCAAAGCTGGCATAACTGGCCAATCATAGACAAGTCCCAGCTCTTTTAACCAAACTGCTGAAGAAGGCGCATGCGCGTGTTTCTTTTCTTCACAATGCCCAAATTGTCCGTAACATTCGTAAATGAAACATGCAGGAATTCAGCAGATAGAACTGCGTCCTGATTTGGTTGTCACACACATTTTGTTGGCGATACATCAAACTGGTCATGTCAGAATTCCGCTTGATGGTTGAGTGAATGAGTGACCGTTGAGTGATTTGACACGAGATTAGCAGCATTCAGTTTTACTCAGAACCCCTCCGCGCAAATTCATCTGACTTTAAAAAGTTGAACAGAAATGCCATCAACTTACCAAAATTTTTGAATAAGGCGAAGTTCAGCGGATAACTGGACATTCTTGGCGGGTAAGTCGTAAAGCTATCTTGTACACAAAAAATATTTTAATCGAGCTAACCAGAACTCGAGCGAAGCTGACTCATGATGTGAGCAGGTGAAACTCGCTGTGAAATTGGAAGTGTTCGTCAAGGGCCAGGGGCAGGGATAGAGAGAAGTATGTTTGTTTGCTTGGTTGACTCCTTACAATCGTCTAAAATGTTCAAAAAGGAAGCAAAAAATAGCGTAGTGGCTTAGAAACACAGCCAAGCTGATTTTGTAGCTTTTGTTTCCTTGTCAGTTATTTTTCAGTGTTCCTTGTTCGAAAGCAGGATTCGCTCATGTTCGACCATCATATTACTGTTCAGGTATTTCACGGCACAATCTTGTGTAAACACAACGACAACTTTCATTTGTTTAACCTTTGTGCAGACACAGCTGATAATAAATACAGAGCGAACTGGTTATGAGCCCTGCCAGTGTCTTCGTCAGTTTGTTTCCCTTGACCGTGCATAAAACACAAAAGCTATGGAAAAGTATATGAACAGAAAAGCCAGTAAAAACAGTTAAACA
>JAOBRG010173320.1:0-12289 GCA_027574985.1 Umimayanthus nakama | reverse complement strand
GTTAAACAAAACATTGTGCACGGCCACGGTTTGTTCTACATGGAACAAATCAGCTTTGTTCCCTCCTTTTTCAAGTCTTTTTTGGGGGGGTTCTGTCTTTTTTGGTGCGAGTGATCTGTTGTACAATTATTACAAATATGTATTTGACTGTAAGTTTTTTGTGAACAATTAAAAGAGGAAACCAGTGTTACACTATTGCTTAGCTTCAAATTGTAGCACGTGGATAGCAAGTGTACAAACATGTTGAAACATGTGTCGAAATCATGACCTGCACATGACTTTGGTGTTTTTACAATCAAGTATTTGCACGGAGTAGCCACAATACCAGCAAGTGTATGCGTCATTCCATTTAAAGGTAAAAAAGAAGAGCAAACAAACCCGTGTAAAACTTTGATGATCAAAATTTCCCCATGAAAAACACTTAGGTTTTGTTAATGGCCCAGAAAGAGTCGTTTCTCTCTTTGAATTTGATAAGATAGTGAGAAAAAAAAAAAAAGATCTGACACCCTTGTTTACACTTAGCTACTTGTAATTTTTAGGCCGTCATCGTTTGATTATGTAAGTACAATGGAGTTTATTCTTAAAATAACTCTTTAAATTCTTTGAATAAACCTGCCGTCTAACTACACTTTGTACAATTATAGTAAGTAAGTTAAAGTTAACTGATGCTGTTTTAAAAGGTGTTGAGCACTGCATTACCAACGCTAGATCTGAAAAACGACTTCTATTAACCTAACTAATGTTAATAAACTAATACCAAAAACGGTAGAAATTGCAAGAATAACACACTAAAGTACCGACTTCCGTACCTTTAAACTTTCAAATCCTCACCCCTAACATATTTTTCCTTGGATCAATGTTGTCATTTATATTGTGGGAGAATTTTTTATTTCCTCGGCCTGTGCTTGGGGATTTCTTACACAATCTGGGACCATAAGAGGCCGTTTGGAGGCAAATTTCATCTTGGAGCGGAATGTTAAGGCAAGATGCAAAGAAACAACAAAAGAGGTCGTAATAAAGCTTTGTTTGTGCCGTTCGCATCGAACCCACCCACATCGTTGCTTCACCATTTTAAAAATATTAATTCTTAGTCTTGGCTACCTGTGGTTAACGCAATCATGTTGTCTGCTGTCCGTTGAACTATGTGTATCCTCTTTAATCACAGTTTTTTCTTTTGTTGTCAAAATAAGAAAATGGCCAACGGTTCCAGCATCAACTCGCGGGACTGCACATGGAGAGTAGAGGATTTCAATGGTGGTTTGCAGATCGGGCTCACTATCGCCTACGTCATCGTGTTCTTGGTTGCAGTGTGCGGTAACTCGGCTGTTATCTTTATCTTCCGCCCCAAGGTTCGCAAGGCACCGTTTAATATCCTGATAATTCACCTTGCAGCGTGCGATATCATATACGCCATCACAGTAGTGCCCTACTCCATTGTGTATCTCTACACTTTATCGCGCTGGTTTTCTGGACACTTTGGCGAGTTTCTGTGCAGGTTCAGCCAGTTTGCGACGTCCGTTTCTGTCTACCTCACACTGCTCACCCTCACAGTGATGGCTATTGATAGGTATCGACACATAGTTACACGCAAACCGCTGACACGAAAGACCGTCAAAATATCAATCCTAGCAGTGTGGGTGGTATCCTGCCTGGCGGGTTCTTCGGAGCTCTTCAAATTCAGAGTGGTTGCCCTGAGCAACGAGCACTTTACTTGCCGCCCCGTCATTACTTGGAATGTGCTACTTGTCGAAACTCTTTCTAAGTTTTTATTTGCTTTTTGTGTACCTCTCGTAACCATGGTGATCCTATACACAGCAATTATGCGGTTCCTATGCCAACGCAAAGCTCCCGGTGTCCAAACCAGTAAGAAGCAAAGAAGGTATAAGAAACAAACTCAAGGGGTGATCACCATGTTGGTTTCCATGGTAACAGTTTTCGTCCTGGGTTGGCTTCCGGTGTATGCTAACATGTTTCTGATCACGTTCGACCACCGGAAGTACCTCTGTCTTCCACATTGGGTTCCGTTATTGTTTTACTGGCTTGCGCATGCGCACTGTGCTGTTAACTCATGCCTATACCTTGTGTTCAACAGGGAATACCGCAGCGAAATGGTGCCGAGTTTGTTCGGGGGCACAACTTGTACTGTCGCTAGCAACAAGTTTCTTGGGCAGGAAACAACAACAGATTTCAAATCTGTTCTTGCGAGAAAAAAATCCCAGCAGCAACAGAGCTTTAAGCTAGAAGAAAGAAATTCGTTCTTGCTCCATTTGAAAGAAAATTATGAAAACACGAATGACAGTAAATGAGACAGGTAACTTCGAGTTTTATGAAGGGTATCTAAAATTTTAGGCAAATACCAAGCTTGTTCTTTATTTAAGGAACCATCGTTTTCTTTTACACCACCAAGGCCTTGCTGCCCCTATTCCATGCTGGAGTGAATCAGCTACAGTTTGAAACATAAAATGCCATGCCATGTCTATCTAATAGTCGCTTCGGGCACGTACACTAACCCTTGAACGGTCAAGCATTTTGGTCAAACCGATATAAGATTAATGGGAAAGGGTTCAATACCCTCCAGCCCCACCCCATGTTCTTTGAAACGGTTAAGAATTAGCACAAGCCGTTTGCCATACAATAGTGCTTGACTCACTAATTAAGGCTTCGTCCATACGTAGTCAGGTGTTTTAGAAAACGGAGATTTTTTCCTCCATATTTTAAAAAATCTACGCCCACACGTAGCGTTCTTGAATAGTTTTTGTCCATCTACACGCAGCCGGGTGTTTTCGAAAACCGAGACCTTTTTTCTCCGTATTTGAAAACATCTGCGTCCACACGTGGCGTTTTCTAATCGAACCTAGGCATAATGACGTCATCGTTTCGAAAACCTCCGTTTTCGCCCGTCCACACGAATACGATGAATCTCCGTTTTCAAAAGTCTTAACCCTGAAGAGTGTATTTGAAAACCTCCGTTTTCGGTTCCCCGAAAACGCCGGTTATGTGTGGACGCAAAAAATTCTCCGTTTTCGAGATACCCGACTACGTGTGGACGGAGTCTAATTTTCGTAACAACAAAAACCACTTAATTAACCGCTGTTGCTATTCTAACAAATGCAAAAATCCAAGATGGCAGTCGATGGCATAGATTTATGAAATTTTGATTGATATTAAAACATTTCGTTGAAAACAGATAGAAAACTATATTTAATATGCCAAATCTGCGAAATAAACAGAAGATTAAGAGTGACTAAGAGTTTTAAATCAAAAGTTTGTCAGTAAACACTGTTTTTTCTCAATTAGTATGATAACGTTATCAACGCTGACTTCACATAATTAGTTTCAAAAAGAAGTGTTCATAAGCGAGGAGTGTTCATATGCAAAAGCGTTTGACAATTTGCTAAGAGGGAAAAAAATTAGGTCCAAAAAAGTTCCCGAATCCCCCTGAACGTTGAAGGGTAAAACTTTGTGCAAAAAAGAATTCGGTAAGTAGAAGCAGTCGCATACATCGAGTGCATTACCCGTGTATGCTAAAATACTTACGATTTACAATTATATATGCAAGTAAAAGCCACATAAACGGAAACATGACAGAGAAGTGAGATTAAGAGTGGTCGAGAACGGGCGATGGTAGGTATCACAAAATAGATTTTGAATACCTTTGTTTTTCAAACATTGAAACGGAAAAAGCTTCAGGAGAAGAATTGGGGTTTTTCTGGAGTTTAAAAGTTCTCTGACATTTCTCAGCACCCAACTTCCCCCCCCCCTCCAAGTTCATTACTGATAAATAATTCGCGGATAGCTGCAATAGCTAATCTTTTTTTCATTCCTGGGTTCGTTGCATAATTATTGAGGCAAAAGGAAAGGAAACAGAATAAATATGCTTTCTAATGACAGACTTTTTCAGTGCATTGTTATAAGGAAGGTGTAATTGGAGGTAAACAGGAAGGCTGATCAGAAGGCTGATTACTTTTCAAGCGCAAACCTTCTTATTCGTGCTAGAAAGGGAGTTTTTTCACCTGTGCTGCCAAATTTCATCTTGAATCAGTTCTGGAATTGACTATCTTTGTTCAAGCAACACGAAAACTGTTTGTTATCCCTCATTTTTTGTAAAGAAATATGCAACAAACCAGTCTACACGGACCCTGTGACACGCAACATTTCGCTACTGTTAAAAGCTACTAAATTTCCTGCTGTCGGGATTTGGGGTTTAAATGTATGTGTTTCAAATTGTGAACGAACCACTCCATATTGTCCTTGTTCAGAACATCCAATTTTGAGACTGGGCTAGAATAATGAGAATTCAGCCTCAAAAGATTTTTTCCTAGAGCATACTCAAGCTAATAGCTTCCGACTAGATTCATTCTTTCCAGATTTAGTCTACGTTTAAAGAACATAGCGGCTTTTTTCATACAAACACCACCACTGAAAAACTATCCCTGCTTCCCCTCCCTTCCCCTCCTTTATTACTTCCAACTGTTTTAAGTTGTCTCTGGTTTTTATTTGGGAGACAGTTTCAATTTAAAATAATAATTTACATCTAATTCAAAAAAGGTTGACCATGTGCAACAGTGAATACCATGAACAAAAGGAATTGCGGGCTTTCAATAAGTTCCAATACAGCGAAAATAAGTTACGAATCAGGTAATGAGTCTTCATGATCATTTACGTCTAATTTAAACACGCATTTTTTTTCAGCAAACTGCTTCTATTTAAGTTTATTTCATCCCACAGTGCGTTGTTGTCTTGGTGTTCAGTGATGCTGAATGGTCAACCTTATTTGATTTAGATATTAATTTTATCTATTTATTTACAGACATTGAAATAAATAGTTTGTTGCAGAACAGATTGCTTGTTTAAGGGACTTTACAGATGTAGAGCTGCATGGTGATCTGGGAGGGAAGGTTGCTCCATTCCTTAATTGTTCTAGGGTAGAAGGAGTACTTGAAATAGTTACAGGAACAATAAGATAATGTACAAAAGTGTTGAGAATGTTGTGGTTTAGGGGCAAGAGTTGACCAATTTCACAACAGATAAGGCCCTTTGCTTGCTTGAAAAGGTGACACAATCAGATATTAACTGTATGTGTTTGCAAATCAAACTGAGGTATGCTTTCGATCAATAAACACATTAAAAAGAACAAAAACGAATTGCCGTCTCTCGGGAACGTTCAGAAACTCGTGCGAGCTCTCCGGTTTGAGCCTGGGATCTTTAGATCTTCAGTCTAACGCTCTCCCAACTGAGCTAAGACGGCAGCTCAGATGAATTGTACATAACCTCTATTTATTGTTATTAGAGACAAAGTTATTAGCACCAACTAGTTTTTAAAAGCTGTCCTTAATGTTAATGTGGGAATACAATTTATATTCTAAAATACCACTACATGTGTTTGCCAATTAAACTGAAGTACACGTTCTTTCCGTAAAATCAACAAAAAGAAAAAACTCGGAAAATTACGAGCCGGTTCCTGGGACTGTCCAGAACACGTTTGCGCTCTCCAGTTTGAACCAGGGACCTTTAGATCTTCAGTCTATTAAAAGCCCTCCAAACTGAGCTAAGACGGCAGTCTAAATAAATCGGCCGCAACTTTCATTCAGTGTTATTACAGACAAAGTTATGACTACGAACTGCTTACTGCTTTAGTTTTTGCAGACAATTTCAGTTCTAAAATAACGGACCATGTGTTTGCCAATCAAAGTGACGCAGACTTTCGTCCATTAAAAAGAACAAAAAGGAAAATAACCGGAAAAATTCCCGTTTTCAATTTAAGGTTTTCGAAAAAATGTCCTTACAGCTGAAAAAATAGCTTCTGTTTACAGTTTGGAAATACTATCCTAACTTCTGAATTTTAATATTCTCACAAACGGCGTTGCTTGCCTGTCCGGTACTGTTGATATTATTCTTATCCTGAGGTGGGACGGGTGGCTGGAGACACTCCTTGCGCTTACTGTTACATTTCCACGGACAACCAAAAAGCTTTCCAAAACCTTTACGATATTTCTTGTTAATTGTGTAATATATGACGGGGTTAATGAAAGTATACAACATAGGAAGGACCCAAGAGCCCAGCCAGACGAAAATACACGGCACCCTTATGTTTGGCTTGAGAAATAAGATAAAATTCAGGACATGATATGGAATCCACACCACATAAAACACGATTACTACGATAGCTAACAGGCACGTAATCTTATAGTTTTCTTTTTTTCTTTTCTTAACAACTTCAGATGCTTTTTGATAACTTTTTTTCTGTCGAAACAAGACAATAACAATACTTGAATATAATATGGTTAGAACAATGGCAGATAGGCAAGTTAGACAAAAATTTGATATCCAGGTGATTTTTACAACTTCCTTCGTGTGCAGTGCTGGTTCGAACTGGAGTATGCAATGAAGACCACTGTTATCTGTAACAACTTTGGCACCATAGAAGTAATGAGCTTGGAATGCAACTGCGGTAACCCATGTAGCAGCAATAATTGAACGACATCTGTTGCGAGAGATTAGAGTCGACTTCAATGGAAACAGAACAGTGTGAAACCGGTCAGCGGAAATCGCCATCATGCTGAGAATGGAAACAAGAATGGATAAGTTCAAAATGTTTGTTAGTTTACAAAGAACACTTCCAATAACTCCGCCGACCAGCCAGAGACCTTCATGATACGTGTGGCTTATCATCACTGGCAGAATAATCACAGGAATTATAAGATCAGAGATGGCCATGTTCACCATGAAATAGTGGAAGGGCTTCCTCATAGTTTTACTGTTGTAAAATACAGCAACCACGAAAGCGTTTCCAAGAAGCGACAAAACCAAAAAGATGGAACATGTGGCAAGAACAACTGTCTTTGGTGGCCACAAACCTGTACAGGACACAGAATCATGCAGTGTTTGATTCGCGACGCTGTACAACTCTTCACTTCTATTCAGTCTTGCCATCCTCAGAAAACCTGGATCAGAACATGATAAAACATTTACCTCTATAAGGAACTTACGGATCTTGCATATTTCGCGATCACATATCTTTCAAGTTTAAACGTGCTGCATAATGTTTATAGATATAAAAGTTGCCGCCGAGTTTATTAGCATAATCTAAAATAATCAAGCTTTAATCTATCTAAGAAGAAGAAAAGAAAGTTAACGATGATTGTAAACTCATCTTGAAAAGAAACATTTTTGACCTGTAAAGTCAAAACATTATCTGTTATTCCTCACCAAGTTCTTGCATGGTTTACATCCAATCAGAATACGTAATGCGAGTTACGTGCAAGTACTTATATTC
This sequence comes from Umimayanthus nakama, assembly GCA_027574985.1. Classification (NCBI taxonomy): domain Eukaryota; kingdom Metazoa; phylum Cnidaria; class Anthozoa; order Zoantharia; family Parazoanthidae; genus Umimayanthus; species Umimayanthus nakama. The sequence continues at coordinate 5,013 of JAOBRG010173320.1, read as the reverse complement.
CTATGTATAGTGGTTGGACGCTTGTAATGCTGACTTCTAGTTCGCTCGATTGCTCACCAAAGCTCTGTTAACGAACGCGTCAAGTTTTCGTTTTAGTGAGAAAGCTCTTCTGCTCGTAGCAAGAAAAGCACACAGTAAGTTGTTAGAGTAAAACATAAACGTCACTTTCATACTTTTAACTCGAAAATAAACTTTTGCTAAAAACAGATACAATTGGATCACTAGAAAGAAACTAGAACTTCAGAAGCGTCAAAAGACTAAGTTTAGTTTAGTGATGTTGCCTTAGTTTTCACACAAGACAACGCACCATTTAATTGACCTCTGGGAGTGACAACTAATTTTACTTCACTTTCAAATCAATTGTATTGATAAATAAAATTATCTTGGAGTACAACAAGAGGACCTACGTTATTAGCTAAAGTTACATTCAACTTAGTGTCGCTACGGGAAGCGGGGTATTATGTACACTCCTGGTTATCTTAGCGCGAGAACTACGTGTATACAAACAAACAAAAGTAATCATGAAATCACAGCACGTACGCTGACACACGAGAAAAGAAAAGCAATCTGCTCAGAGGTTTTAAGAACATTGGCATTAAAAAAAGTATTTAAACTTAAAGCTCTTAAATGTGTCTGCTTTTCCATTTTCTAGCATTTTGCCGACAATTGTTGACTCGCTGTATGAAAACAAGAATGTTTGGTTCTGCCACCTCTTAAGAATTTTTTTCCAGAATAATTCAGAAATGGAAATCACAGCTTGAAAATAAACTCTCTAAAAGGAACTTTTAAATTCCTTAAAGTTTTTTTTCAAAAACTGATCCTGCTGCTCATTTAACGCAATCAAAAAGGAAGAACACTTTCTGTTTCACTTTGCCAATTTTGATTAGATAAGCATGCGAATTTGATTATTTACAAAAATGACTACATATATTAAAATTAAAAACTGATAAATTTTTCAATTATTTTCCACCATACTAAGCAATGGATTTGTAAGCTAGTCGTTGTTTTCGTCTCAATGAAATTACAAATGTTATGAATTAAATACTCTAATATATTTATACCGATAAGTATACAGCCATTGAATTCTGGAATCTTCTGCTACAATTTGATAAATGAGAAAAATTTGTTTTGTTATTTTCATATAATTGTAGCTATCTTGATAAAAATCATTCGTGGAAATGGAATACTTCAAATGCTCAATGAAGCTTTTGTTGTTGTTGTACTCGCTGTATCTCTGCCACAATTTGAACTGTCCTTCATTAGCTTTCTGATCTCGTGAAAGAGAAGATAAACACATAAACTTACTACGTGTCTTGGTTGGTGTAACTCTAAAAACATGCACAAACGGCCGTAATCACAAAGGACACTTTCGGTACAAAACAACAATTCGATCCACTTGAACTCTTAGTCATTTGCCCGCTGTGACATGCTGGTGTATTCCATTTGTAACAAAATTTAGAAAATCAGCTGGTTGCAGCACAAGATGTAGTTTAAAATTTATATTGTCTTCAAGTACAAAAGTCATCTACTATTTAATGACTGTATCATCTTTTTGACCTCATTTTTTGATTGACTAATCTAGTCTTTGTTTGTGTGGGCATACGGTTAGTTTTGTCTCGTTTTGAACTCTTTCAAAAATATATAACTAAAAAGAACAGTGTTTTAAAAAACTAGAGTGGTCGAGTGAACATTGAAAACTTACGCGAAAGTGTTTTTACGTCTGTAAATTTTGCTTAGTTAGATAGTGATTTTCTTTACTTAATTAATGCCAGGTAATGAAATACTTGAGTATGGAGAAAGATCACTTTGCGTTCAATTTGTGACAAAACGAAAACTTCTGATATCACAATATTTATGAATGCAAATGAAAATGATGTTCCTGTCTAATCGTATTTTTTCAAAATGGACCATTCGTTTGTGTTTTAAGGTAATACTAGTGTGATTTTTTACTTCAAGTAAAGTACTTTAATGCATTTGTTATTGTGAACAATAACAATGCCTGCAGTGTTTTTGTTTGCAGTCGCTAGGTTTTGTGGAAAAGTGTTGGATAAGATTAATGTGTATTTGATTAATTAAACAATCTGGAAACAGCTACATTGGAGGAATTTCGTTTTAGAAGTTAAATACACGTAAACTATGAGTGATACGAGGATTAAAGTTAGGGTATATTACTTGCATGTTTGTGTGTTTTCCAAGGTCCAAAAAATGAGTTTGTAACACTGAACATACAGGCAATATAACTGAATCTTTCAGTCAAATAGATTGAAGTTAAACTTCGTAGTTTGACTCATTAAATCACTGGAATAGGTGTTCCATGATCCCATTACTTTACAGCGAAATAGAGTCTTACCGTTTTGTGTTGTGCTACGATGGGAGTCAAGCTGCTTTTTCCTTGCAGTGCCTCTTGATCTGATGAAGTTGAAAACGTTAACAGCAGCAACACAGCCTTAAAATATTTGTATTGTTTAGACTTCCTGTACGCCAGTAAACTTTATGCAAATCAACAATTACAAATTTCGGCCATTCGTATTTTAAAATTGCAAAGGCAAATGTTATCATGAAGCTAAATCTAAAAGTAACAAATTTGATATACGATCATACGATCACGCCGTCCATTTTACTTGGTTTGCCCCATCCTGCTTTTAACTTTTACCACCGAATATATTTTGTTTCAAGTCTGTTTTAAATGTTTCCTTCAAAAGCACGCACCTGCTTGCTGGAATGACAAATCATCTTTACTTTAAACGCATGCAATGTTGCTTTGAAAGACTAGTTTAATAACACTTGATTATGAAATAAGAAAAAACGGAGCCGGTCAGAAATGCCTTTTGTTTTGCGGACACCAACGTGTTGTCGGAGTCATAACTTGACAAAAACTAAGTTTTAGTACAGCTGTATACGAAATCTTTTTCAGCTGAAAGGATTTCCGAACTGTACCGATTGAAGCGATTACAATTTACCTAATATAGGTTTAGCTCGAGTTTGGCCTGCCAGTTGAGATCTTAAAGGGTCGTTTCGCTTTCTGACTGAAGCATGTTTAGTATTTTTGATTACTTTCCGGTCACTAAGAGTTTTTGTCCAACAGGATTTCATTTTGGAAACGGAAACGTAAATCAAGCAGTAATTTGGACTTCAATTGATGCCTTGCCCACTCGTTTCGTTTTCATTCTTGTAGGCATTTTAAAAATTTAAGGCTACGTTTACACTTTACCGGACGAAACATCGACGGGGTAAAAATGCGTGTGTTTAAGCGTTCCGTTTTAACCGTGGGAATATCTAGTCAAATATCCGGCCTCTAAAATCGAGGACGAGTTATAAGCTGGTGCGGTCAAAAGTTTGACCGGTGCGAAATGAACACTTTCGCTATCTAAATGTTTGTACGGCAAAGATATGATTGCTTAGTAATGGGCTAGAACAGAAAAGGGAAACCAAGAAAGCGACTAATAAAAGTTACAACTCGCTCTAGTTCATCCGGTAGCCATTAAGCAAATGATTTTTGATTTACTTCTTTTTAACTGTGAAGAACCTTCTGGGTCATTCTGTGATGATTTCCTGTCATATCATCATAAGCTAGTAAAATAGTTACTACAAGCCATAATTTTCTTTTTCAATTCAGCAACACTAAAAAACTGAAAGTCCAAAGCTTTGTTTAACAGATTCGTCCCGACTAAAGCTCAAATTAATATTTAAAATGACCTAGGGCCTTTTAAAATACCTTTAACCATACATTTGAAAAAGAGGGGCATAACGTCAGGTAGTTTAGTAATGGGAACGTTTAGCAGCCGTAGGAACAAACAATTCCCCTCTCTACAGACACATCCAACACAAATTTGATGATAGCCATTAAATGGTACTTTATTTGAACAGTGCTAGTGTAAGTGCTTACAGCAATATCAAGTACATGTACAAAATTCAGGTCTCTTTGGTACAAAAGGAGGAAAACTAATGCCGCCTTCACGGCTACTCTTAGCTAAACAAAATTCTTACTAAAATTTAGATATTTAAAGTACCTAGTGATTTGTGCGAGGCTTTTTAATTTGAAGTGCGTAGTGTGACAACGCTCGTAGCGTAACTTTAACGCAAGCATCTTTGCGGCAGCAGGCTAAAAGTTCAAAACTCCGCAACAGGTTTCCATAGGAAAAGATGCGCCACAAATTGCTTTCCGCACCCCGTTAAGTGATGTCACTTTTTGTGCACTACATTTTTGCGTTAGGAGTCCTTCCGTGAAAAGTCACCTTTACTAAAATTGACTTCCTCAAGAGGCTTTCGTATTCGTATTCGTAGTATACTGTATAGAATGTTTTTTCAGAATAGAATTCTTCTATTCCGGAGGCCGAAGCACTCCGAACAAATAAATGGTGTCGGTGTATATCGCTTGTACATCGGGCTGACTTAGTAATCAGCCAATTTGAAAAAATATTGGCTACTAAAAGTATTTGAAGGAAAAAACTATCGTGCTTCTTCATTTTGGTCGAATGGCCAAAAGAAGACTTTGCAAGAATTAAAAAAAGTCGCATCATGCTTCATCCTAGAGACTTTAAGAGTTGACAACGAGCACTACTTGCACTAATAATACGACCTTTTGGTACGATGAACTCTAGACTGGAGCTCGCAAACTCGTTGTAAGTTCAAAATAATAATGTCACAACCATCCTTCTGTTTATGACGAGAATTGCAGAAGAGATCGTGATCAAAATTGCGAATTCAAGAGCTGAGAAGTCGTAATGATAGTCAAACAGGTGCCGCTTACAATCAAGACTAAAGGTCTCTACCTAATGAACGCCTGCAGCAAAAATCTGCCTCAAAGTCATTCTAAAAAGGGAAGAAAAAGCTAGGGTGGCAGTGGATGATTAAATTTGTGTTTGGTACTCTATTGTTCTAGATTTTGCTGTCCATCTCAAGTTGTTCAAGAAGCTGTTTAATTCCAGCGCTGTGTTTCTTCTTTTCTCTAAAATCCATCCACAGTTTTGTCCCCAGAATGATCCCTAACCAGCCGTCGGGTTTGTAGTCAGG
>JAOBRG010173209.1:0-18080 GCA_027574985.1 Umimayanthus nakama | reverse complement strand
TTTACCCCCCCCCCCCCCCACTCCCTTCACTCTACCCTTTACCTCTACTAAAAAATCTTGTTTGTAAAAACACCAGTTTTTAACAGAAATTCTGAACATCATATACTACTGTCGCGTAACCTAATCGTTTCTCAGACAGCGCAACTCATCTGAACACGCTTTAATACTATATCGAGAAGAGCGTTTTTATTTACTGTGACCGGGTCACTACATGGCAAATAAACTAATACGAATAGGCTGTGTTAGCCAAATCAAACAAAAACTAGTCAGTTTTATTTTTACTTAGCGAACCAATTTTGCGCCAATCAGTCTTTTATCGAAATTTGGCCTTGGGGCAAGTCTTCACCTCAGAGTCTTGCAATAAATATAAACAAAATTAGAAAAAAATATCAGTATAACTTTTAAATAGTGGGATAATGGAGACAACATTTTCAATCTACTGTCATCCTAGTACGAGGAGTGCCAAATAAACCGAGAACATCAGACTGTACACACAACAATTACCACTTGTAACAGTTTTTTACTAATTTGTATATTTTATTACGGTACGAGTACTATAGAATACGACAAGCTTCAACAATCGGTTTACTTGTTGTAATTAATTAACTTTGGCAATCAAAAATTCCCCAGGCCTTCTTTTGAACAAGTTGTCGAAAACCATTCATTTTGCTTGTGTGGCCGGATAGTAGGAATTCTTCTTTATTTGGAACTAAATTCTTTTAATTTTGAAAACTTCCGGTGTTTCTGTAGTGCCTCAACTTCTCTTTCTATTGGCAAACTCGGGGGTGGAAGCGGATTCTTTTCGGTATGATAATTCGTTATTCCCAGGTACTTTTCAACCAATGATTCATGATTCATTTATAGAACTTCTTCATGATTCATTTGTGTTATCATGAGACAAAAACTCAAGATTCATTTTTTTGTCCATGATTTATGATTCACTGCCTGCGAGATGATGTGATTCATGATTCCTTCACTTTTTTAGCCGTGATTCACGATTCCGCTTCTACCCCGAGCAAACCCGTTACTATAAACATTTAACTTCAACTATGACACAAGTGGGGCTGTATCTGTAGTTCTACAGGGCGAGAGACAACGACATTTAAAAACCACAAAACTGTAAATCTCTTAAAGTAAGGAGCAGCACGTAAAGCTAAGCTACTGTAACATCATTATCGCCGATATCTCGGTTGCAATTTATCAAAACATAAATTTGAATCATTGCGACAGAGTGCCGTATAATTGATATTCACATTTATTTTAGAACTTGTTGAGATAATTCGAGTATGAGAGTTAATTCGTTAAGTTTGAAGGATTTCTTAAGTTTTATGGATTTTAGGTAAGTTTAAAATTAATTTATGGAGTTAGGCTCAGGGGTAGTGTTTTATGCGTTCTACCAACTTTTCAGTACCACTCTAACTCCTCTTACGGCTATTCACGACCAAAATTTTACATTTTGCCCCCCTCTCCCCCTCATTTCAGTCAGTGCAAGTTTTTTCCTTCAAACTTGCCTAAAACTTGCGCTTCGTTTGCCCACCGACTAGCGTTGACCTGCGACAAGCTTGCATCGTGCGAGATCTACCGATGAAGCTGCACTTACAGCGACTTGCGTTCATATCTTAGTTCGTTCAAGGTCGAAGCGAGTCAACTCGAGTCCATGCAAGTAAATGAAAGTCCATGCAAGTTAAACTAGTGCATGGTCAAACGAAGCCGCAAGTTAAACGCAAGTTGCAAATTCGTACTCTATCCTATGTACTTGCATCTTCGTTTGGTTAGGGCTTTGTACTGTATGTCCACTCCGCTCGAAACGTCAGTTGTACACTTGTAAAATCTCACGAGCGAAAAATATTCATGTACACATCAACCACTGTTGATTAAAACCCGTATTCAGCCTACTTTCTAACGTAGAAAAAACAATTTTTCAAAACTAGTCTTCCAGTCTTTATACAATGTACTATTTCCTTGTCACAAACTCAAGTTTTGTTTTCAAGTTTTAAGGTTGCCTTGCACTTTCCAAGTTGCCTATCCCGTTATATGGCAGAATGCTGGTCAGTTTTATATTGCTTGATCCGACTCGCGAGAGAAAGAGAATAAAAGACAACCACTCACAGAATTGAATTGTCTAGTATTGAATTGTTTTGTGTTATCTACTTGTTGTTAGAAATTTCATATTGTATTTAAACTTTTTTATATTTGCCTGCACGTTATGTCAGAGTACCGGCAAGTTTTACCACCATTGGACACTCGTGTACAAAATTCGCATATTTCAAATACCATAAGGAACATGCGTTCTTCATGCAATCATGTTCATAGATGGTCAGAAATAGAACAATATCTTGCTTCACTTCGCTCACTGTTCAGTTTTTCTTTCTGCTCTTCTTGAGTGTTTTCTCTTTCTCTTTTTTGGGAGGCGGTGGCTTCGCTGACTCCATATGGCGTTCATACAGGCTGCGAGAAAAAAGTGCCGAGTTAGAGAACACAAAAATCACAATCTGCATGTACACTTTGGCTACATGAAATTTTCACTGTCACCATATAACAACCCTTATTCACACTTAAACAGCAACATTATCACAATTCTTGCATTCATTGTCATCACTCTCAGCTGACAGAGACTTTTGATGTTGCATCATTCCTGCACTATATTTTACGGGTTCTATATCGCTAACGCCAAAGTGACATCTAAAAAAAAAAACCAAACAAAATTGTACACACTGTTTATAACTGCCAGGTTCAAAAAATATTGGAAATGGAGTTAAAAACTGTTCCGTTATCCCCCTTTGTGTTTTAAAAGGGAAGGTTGTGATCTAGATCAGTGTGAATGTAGATGGGAAAGTCAAACTTTGTGGCTAAAGTTTCTCTAGAGAACCAAGCTACATACAATTTGTAGGTATCTGACTTGATATATTCAAATACATGCGAAGGTCCCAGGATAAGCTGATCTTCTATCTGCTGCACCCAGGCATTACCCTCAGCTTTGAAAATGTGTCGAGGTTGGCCAAGTTCAAGATTTCCTAGACAATATGAAGAGCAGAGAAAATTTTTGTTATTTTATATCATTTTAAAAGGCATTGTGATACAAAAAACAATTCCCTACTACTATACAGTATTATTGGGTACTAGACAGTTGCACACAATACAGTATCGTGTACTGAATAATAATAAAATCCATACAATTACCTTGAACTCAAAACTTGTTTTGTATGAAAGTTGGCCTCCTCAATTTCATTGGATGTACAGTACACAAAGTACTGCATTTTTCTTCCACTAGGACCGAGCGTAATGTATATAATCTGTATCCCTAGCAACTAAAAAAATTTGTTCTTGAAACGACCAAAAGCGCTTATAAATGGAATGTTGTTTGTAATTAAAAGAAATATGGGAACATGGCTCATAAGATGACAGTGTCTCTTAAATTTGTACATAGGTTTACGCCCACAGATCTTTTGGGGGCTGATCCAGAATTTTGAAACTTTATACAGGGATGGTTGGAACTAACCATTCTGAAATAAGTGTTGGGAGGGAGAAAAGCAAAAAAATACTTGTTCTTCTGAAACTTCTCCCCTACTTGAGATTGTTTTTCTCCCCCTCTTTTGTCTTCCAAGACGACTTGGGTTTCCAAGGATGTGGTAAGTTGAAAGTTCTATTTCAGTGGCTAGAAGAACTGTATGATATTTCCTCAAATGAATGCTGTGGCTTTTAGTGAAATTTTTCACGATTTTGGTATGGCATTTATTTGAGGGCACTGTTTATTTGAGGGTGGCAATTATTTGAAGCGCTGTTTACTTTCTTAAACAACTAATTGATAATTTTTTGAAAAGCAGAAAAAAGATGCAGTTCTTTGTATGGCTATGGTAATCATGTCATTTTTTTGTTTGTTTTTATACCAGAAACATTAGACGCGCTGACAAATGTTGATAAACTATTAAACCAGGATGTGAACTGTTGTACATACTGTACTGCTCATTATCTATTTTCTTTTGTTCACTTTTTGAATAAAAGCAGCACCCACTGTGCGGCATTTATTCCGGGGCGGGTTTTTTTAATATTTTGGCTCTCAGGTGCCACATTTAATTGAGGACAGTGTTTATTCAAGGACATACTGTACAGTAAACTCACCCATCTCTGGGGGTAATGCTGTAAGATTATTGTTCTGAACATGTAGCTCTTTAAGTTTGATGAGCTCTCCAAGCTCCTTTGGAAGCTCAATGAGATCATTGTCACGCAGAACAAGCTGGTCCAAAGAGAGGTGTCATAGTTAGAAGCCATTGGTTCTAAAATTACAACACTGTACATACAACTATGTAATGCACTTGTCTACTCACTTCAAGCCTTTCACCCACTTTTTTGCCAGGGGCCCCACTCAATAATTCACTGACAGGGGGGTCCAGAGGAACTTTTTAGTCTGAAGTTTGGCCAAAAGGGACTTTTTTAGGTCTATCAAAGGCACAGAGATTTTTTGGGTCATGAAAAAAACACAGGTGTTTTTGGGGTATTGTGATTTTCTTCAGCATAAATCAACACTATTTTATCGAAAGCGCAATTTCGTGCTGGTGTGGGATTTTGTTCTAAAGTTATGCTAAAAAGGTAGGAATTTTTTTGGGTAGATGAATTCTAAAATTGGGGGTTTTTTGGTACAAAACATGAACCTTTATCAGACCCACTCCCCCGAATCAACAAAAATATCTGTCAGAGTGCGTGGACCCCTGTGCCATAACTTTGAAAGCTTTCTATGCAAGCAGCTTGCAAAGAGCTGTTAGAGCTTGTAGTTGACAACTAACTGTTCTTACAGTAAGCATAACTACATCAGTTTATGGAGTCTACAATACAGTACTAGTCTAACCAGTGGAAACGCAGAGTGATGAGAAAGGATCAAAGCTAACAGAGACTATAAGAGACTTTATTATATGGCTGAGTGATTTAGTGTGCTGTGATTGGTCATTTGCAGGTCCGTAAGTAGCCATATGGACCGCTAGCTCTTTTCAAAACCAGAATAACCAACAAAGCCATATAATAAACATCGTATTAGCCTAATTTGCTCAGTCCGTGCGGCAAGTTATGGATCCTCGTTTTTCCTTCCTGTTTTCATGGCTCTCGCGATTCGTGCTTGGGCCATAAAAGGAAGGAAAAACTCGGTCCATATTTTGCCGTACGGACCTTGCACTCAGCTAATAAGAGGTATATCCTTAACCTAAAAATAAGTCTCTAGCTGTTGAAATCATTTGTTCCTGTCTGTTGATCATATGCAAGCACAAAGCATTCTACCAGAACCTTGACAAAATCAACCATATCTTGACTGTAAAACTGATATTCTCCACAGTACATGTACTTTAAATATATATAATATACATCATTAGCAACAAAATTTCATAGTTACGTTTATAAATATTAAGATGATAGTTACAGTACTGTACAATGCTGTACAAAAACAAGTTCTTGATTGCATACATACCACTTGCAGATTTTTGAACTCTCCTATCTCAGCAGGAAGTTTTTCAAAGTCATTGTCCCCAAGGTATAGAGCTCGCAGCTGGGCTACATGTAATGAGGGAGGTTAAACTACATATACAGTATACACAGTATGTAAATATAGCTTTGTATACAAAGTTCCACAACAAAACAAGCTGCAATTTTCACTGGAAGAGAACTTTGGAAAACTGGAATTTGAACCCTATCAGGTAATTAATCTAAGTGTGCATGACTCAAGATACAACCATACCAGCCCTATATGTAGTTGCTACCAACAAAAGTTCGATGTACTCTTTGAAAATGTTCTGTACAGTCATGCAATCATTTAACTTTCAATGAACATAATAGCATTATACGTTTTTTATTTATTAAGTAAAGTAAACCAAAGTAGCAAAAAAAATAATAAAACAAAAAACATACACATCAGAAAGAAGTTGCCTGGGAGAGATTTTTCACTGAGGTTGTTGTACGTCAAGTCAAGAATCTCTATCTTTGCAGTTCCCATTCCTCTTGGAAGAGCACTGAGTCGGTTTACTCTAGAAGAGAAAGAACAAATAACTATTATATAACTTAATGAATGTAATAGCATTGGGTTAAAAAAGGGGACAAGCTATAGGCTAAAGCTGGCAATATCCTGACCATTACAGGACGTTTTTCAATATTTTAAGTCAATCTGTACAAAAGAATCAGTAGCTATCTTAGTTTTTGAAACAGCCAGCAAATTTGAGCAAGTCTGAAAAAAGTTATTTTAAACGCTGAATACATGTAGTTACTGAGTACTAAACGACATCAATGTACATTCTTGTATATTATGTACTGAACAAGAGTAAGAGTAAGAAACATGTTTTGCCACAATGCCATGTAACTTAAAAAATTAACATCACGGAACTTTGTAGTTTAAAACTTCATTTAATTGTGCTTAGTTTCTGTCTAGAACAGTTCAATCTACAATTTTGATTGGTAAAAATAAGTCCAATTAAGCTGTTTGTAATTATATGACAAAACTGCCCAAAAGTTCTTGTACATGTTAAACATGGCTAAATGGCTTTGAGACCCGCCAATGTCTAGATTTGGTACTAGTTGAAAATAATATATAAAAAGAAGGGAGAAGAAGAAGAAAAAAAAGCTCTGAATGATACTTGTATAATTCATTTGTAAGGATAAATTTATAACTTTTGAAAAATCAATAACAGGCTATTAGACATCACAGAAATTTTTTTTTAAATTGGAGATTTCTGAAAGCATAAGATAGTTAATGGCAAGTGCAAAGTTTCACTCTGACTTTATTTTGTAAACTTGACACAATGATTTTTTGTAAACACTTACTTTAAATGTATGCAATATAAACATAAATGGGATTTTGTGATATAAGATAACCCATGGATATCCTCCTCCTTTCCTCTACAGTACAAACACCTTTCTTGCTACTCATTAACATCAGGCTTTATGTACAATACGCTGTCTAAATTTTGTCACTATTTATTAGTTTTGAGTACTTACCTTACTTGAACTTTACAATTGTCTTGCTGAGGTTGCAAAACAGTTTTCATTATGGTCAATCATGGTTTATTCTTTCAAATAACCAAGCTGCTCAAGTGTTATTTAAAGAAACTCTGTCTAGAGTACTTAAGAGTATCAGAATATCACTGTTTTGTACTTACGCTACATTCAAGTGCTTCAATTTGGGCAGATTTCCTAAAGTCATTGGCAATTCCTGGTGACAAAAGAACTCATTTATCAACAAATTTCAGGATGCCTTGAGAGCAGAGAATTCCCTATTTAACCGTGCCACACACTATCAGTCATGAACACAATCATTGCTAATTCTTTTATCTGCCTTTTATACTATTTTCATTAATAAATTTTGAATGTCAAATTACTTTTTAAATATTGTGTACCCATACTTTATTTAGTGGCCTGCACCTTCTCTCTATCAACTCAAGTATAATCATATGTAAAATTAAAAATGTGTGAAGGATTTAATATTGCAGAATACTATCTTCCTGATAATTTATTTGAACTTTGTGGTCTTCATCAGAGGTCAATACTAAAGTGCTAGGATGTGACCAGAGACAAGTGCATGAACCTCCTGAAGAACAGCTTTTTTCTCAATTTCTCTTGTCTCTGGCCAAGTCTTAGCGTTTCTGAGTTAATTTACACTTTTAAAACTCTGATGATTGAAGTACTATTGTAATTAAGATTTATTTGTAAAGGTCCATGCAAGTGATCGCAATGTTTAGTTCACAACACTGCAAGCCCAACAATGTTAGGAGTTGTTGGCACTTGTTGCATGGTGTCCAAGTCTTAGCGTTTCTGAGTTAATTTACACTTTTAAACCTCTGATGATTGAAGTACTATTGCAATTAAGATCTATTTGTAAAGGTCCATGCAAGTGGGTGCAATGTTTAGTTCACAACATTCTAAGCCCAACATCGTTAGAAGTTGTTAGCACTTTTTGCATGGTGCATGCAAATGAATGCAACAAATGCAAACAATTTTGGTGGTAATCTAAAGAAGCGATGCATTCTGGTAGAGCAACCCTTGCAATGCATGTGCACAGACATTTTTTTTCGAGGCCAATATTAATGTTGTTCCTTGCAAACAGACTCAACATTACTGCACTATGCAGTCCCCAAACAATGAAATATTGTGATCTGCGAGCTGTACACAACAAGTGCCAGGGCCGTAGCCAGACACAAAATTTAGGGGGGGGCATTTTCAAGAGACGAAAACTTGCTACAGACGCCGTTTAGCTCCTTTTGAGACAAAACATACAAAAAATTACTTCCGGTCCAAAATTTAGGGGGGGCATTTGCCCCCCTTGCCTGACGCTGGTTATGGCCCTGAGTGCCAACAATTAATGTTGTAGTTTCATGCAAACAGATGCACCATCTTAGTTCCAACAAATGTTGGGTCCGTTTGTATAACAAATTTTGAGAGGATCAAATCTTACCTCAATGTGGTTATTGAAAAGGTTCAGGTATTCCACGTTCTGAAGCTCTACAATTGATGCAGGTACAGCTGTACGTAGAAAGCAAAAGAACAGCAGAACACACTGTAGTTCTACATGCATGCATGTACAGTAATGATAAATTACATAGTAAGTTGTCTTCACCATTGAATGTGCCAAAGAGTGTTGCACACTTGGTATTTATAAAGTATGGTATAATTTATTGATCACCAATGCTTTTAATTTTGTAGTAGCATAATTCGCTTAAATAGCCAGCACAAATAATGATTGACTCAACATCAAGGGAAACTGACAATTTCGAAAAACACAGATCTGTTCACACAAATAATTATTTTCCTTGTTGAACAAGGGAATTTGTTCTTCCAAAGGGGCAAACAATAGCGTTCCAATGGTTTACATGCGCTAAAGATAGCCCTATGTTTGTGAAAGATGCCAGAAATGATCGAAATAAGAGCAGTTCCGCGCACATCCGCACCCTAAAACTGTTTCGATCGAACTTTGACAGAAAGTCCAATACGCACTGAGGCGCCTCAGATAAGTTTACTAACTGCTTTAAGATCGACAATTGTTACTTACCTGTAATTCTGTTATGGCTTAGTGTGAGGCGAGTTATATGCCTTAACGATACTGAAAACAGACAAAAAATGAACAGTCGATGAGCTTTGACTTTGGCATCGTAATGAAATGTTCTTTGGCTGCAAAAAATACTGATCAGAAGTAGTTTCTACTCACATAAGTTGGGAACGTCTACTAAGTTTGTAATTCCTTTATCGCAGAGATCAACCTCTGTGTAGCCTTGTTCTCTCGTTTCTTCGATGACCTTTTTTATAGATTTAGACATTTTGTATATTATTTCCTGTAATCAAACCTCTCTCCTTCTTTTTCAGCATCTACGGAATGTCTTCATGGTTTAAAGTTGAGCATGCAGTCAAAAACAGCGGAGTTTCGTTGTAGTCGAGCCTCGTTATGGTACTGAATAAATTTTCAAGATGTCGGACTCGCCGGAAGTTTTGTTTTGCCTAGCGCAATCCAGCTCCGCAGCAATTCCGAGTCAAACTGTGTATAAATTTTGCGTTAAAATGTGAAGAAACCCTTCTAAAGAGACATGCAGGAGCCTGGTGGTGTGGAACTATTGGCAAAACTCACGGACTTGTTGCGTGAACATGGTAAGTTTACATGCGTGATACGTACTGATGGTGTAGCCACTGAATTTGAAGAGCCCGTAAAAACTTTAAAAAAAGAATAACAGCTGTCTTAATGCGATTCTCAGTTTACCATAAGCTAGTTAAGAAACAGGGGAATTGCATTAATGATGTTTTTATAGTTTTTTTTTGTTTGTGGCTCAAAGTAAAGTGCATATAAGAAAGTGAAACAAACCCGGGTGGCCAGAGGTCACATGACACTGACCCTTCAAAATATTTTCGGGCACAACGCACGAGACTAAAATTTTCCATTCGCTTCAGACAAGCAGGAAACTTGCACTTTGTTTTCCCGTGTTTCGGAGATAGTGTTTTTAAAACGACCAAAAAATGTTAGGATATTTTGCCCAAAATATAAAAATTAGGGGTTTAATACTAATAAGCAGGTGACAGGAGTTTCAGGGAAAACTGAAAGAGAGAGTCGAACAACAGTTTTCGAAAACGGTTTCTTTTTACAACATTCTTTGCTTCTATTTCTTGTTGGTTGATCACTAGTTTCAGTGTAGAACTTGCTGTGTGAGACAAGTTTGTCCTGTCTTATAAAGTTGTATGTAAAATCAGTTGTGAAATAAAATCCAGAATTCAGGTTAATAAAGAAAGCCTGTGCAGTGATAAATCTAGGATCTGAAACGTGAGGGTACATGGGACCCCCTGTTGTTGAAATTGGGGGTCCATTTTCTGGATCTTGGGGTCCTCATTAGTATTCAGGATTTTCTTTTTTACCTTTTTTCATAGTTAGTCACGCTCGACTTTCTTTGCTTTTTTCAAAACAGATTTTTGTATCTACCTTTACTTTTAAAAATACTAAAAAATTTAAGAGTATCTCTTTCCTAAAGGACCAAGACAACATTTGACTAAAATGAAGGCAAGAATGAAGGATAATCAACACACCAATAACATTTTCTTACTGGCTTGGTAGAGGGTTGGTTATCAGCTGGTGGAGACGATCACGCGGGCTACCGAGTTTATTCCTGTATAATGAGCACGTTTTTTTACAATTTTACCTTAAAGATCTTGGAGAATGATGTGCTTTCTTTACTGAACTTTTAGTTTCACTCAAAGAAACTTGCATAATAACACAAAAAACACAAAATCAAAAACCATGAAGTTTAAAGAAGCATGAAAAGTGCATCGAAATAGAAAAGTAGTTTATGTTTATCCAGCTTATTTAGAAATTGCCACCATGCTCGAAAACCTGAACGCGTTTTCTGGAGTATTTCGATGACAAAATAAATTCCATAAAGAACTTTCATTTGAGCTTTGAAGAAGTTCGATCCATTCAATTGTCCTCAGTTTTTGGCACAAACGCAGAAAGATTTGAATGAGAAAAAATCATACGAAACTTTTCCGCCATCATGAATCTTATCACATGGCCAGCAAGTCTAGTTCGTTCCAAGTCCCCTCGTTCATAAAATGTGGCAGGCATCGTCAAAAGGAATCACGTTCGATCAAACTGAAGTAAAACAGATGAATACCACAAAGAGAACATCACAAAACTTAACGTTTTGTCCATCAACGCAAACAATTTAATCGAATATGATAGAGACCGAAACCAGCGAATTTTAGTTTTTAAGTTTGGAAGCCGCCAGTTCTCTCTTGCTTCTTTTTTTCTGAAACTACTTTGTGTCCACTCTGCGTCCATTTGGACACACTGATGTTTAATTTTTGCGTCCAAAATGAGCATGTTGTGTCCCTGGACGCAATGATGCACCCTAGATTCATCACTGCCTGTGTATACAGTGTAAACATGTAGTGCATTTCTTCAAAGAAAAAATTAAAAGGCTTTAGCAAATGCCAATTGATATATGTATATACTTTTACAAGTTACTAAAAGTAAGTTTGACCTACCAAGTACTTGTAAACATTAGATCCTTTGAGAGGTTTACAAGTCTTTGTTTAGTTTTAGTAACAAAACACCATCTCCAACTTTAATTAAAGAATTTTGGGGAGCAATTGCAGAACCCCCCCCCCCCCCACTATTGTTCTGGACTCTACTGCGTGCAATTTTCTATAAAACGAGGAATGCACAGTAATAAATTAACTCGAGTGGTAGGGTATTCTGCAATCTAGCCAATTTTGGTTTGTATTGTAGAAGACAAGAAATGTGTTTTTAATTGGAGATACATGAAAATAAATTTATTTATTGGTGTTAACACATTACAGAAACTGAAAAACTAGACCCTTCTACAGGGCCTCATTTTTGAAAATGCTAGGCGTGCTAAGAATTACCCTCCTGGGACTGCCCAGGTGTGCTAATTGCACTCTTTAAACTTCTACTCTTAAAATAAAGTAATATATTTGTGACAAAGTAATTACTAATACTGCCAATAGAATTTCAACTATAATAATAAATTTGTTTCAATCAACTAGTCTCGAGTTTTGAAAACATGCCTATATGAAACACATTAGAGTGTCAAATGAAATAATTTTTATGCTCTTGGCTCCCCTGGAACTCTGTTTAAATGTTCTCATTGGATACTAGTTATTCAGTATCACTATCGCTGGAAAGAAAGGCTAGTTTGCTGCTGATGTAAGAAGAACTGGATGCACTGCCTGACAAATCTTTATCTTCTGAATTGCTTCTGGTTTCCTCAGCCTCTCTGGCTCTTTTTGGAACAGAAGCAAGGGAATTACTTTCGGCTCGTTTTACTGGCAATCTCCCCATTTCCAATCGTGCATAACGGTAATGCAAGTGATGGCTTTGAATGGACATCTTGTTTATTTGAAACTACTTTTCAGTCTAAAAAAGATTGAGAGCAATCATTAACGGCTCCACAGATTTGTTTTAAAATTGATATGTTGCTTTCAAATTTTTTATCAGTCAACCTGCTTATTGCCTAGGCATGCTACAGAGTACTCCCCTGACAAATTTTTTGAAGCGCAAAGGAGCGCGATCGCACTCGCCCTTCTCAAAAACGACGCTATTTCCTCCCCTTCTGTCTCACTCCTCAAGCACCCTCTAACTTTGCGTACTCTTCCATTCCCCCTTATCCTTCCCTTTAGTTCCACTTACTCTTCTGTTCTACCCTTTAATCCCTCTGCCTCCTTCCCTGCACTTCCCTCCTCCCAACACCCTACATTTTTCAATTTTATTTCACCGTTTCATTCCCCTACATCCTCCCCTTCTATTCCACCCTTCCATTCCCCTGCACTCTCCCCTTCTTTTTCAACCTTGGACTAATTCCTTGTACTCTTCCCTTTTGTTCATCCCTTCCCTTTTACCCAGATCCTCTCCTTCTCTTCCAGCCTTTGATTTCAATGAGTCCTTCCCTTGTTTTCCACCTGTTACTATGTAATTCCGCTGCACTCTCCCTTTCTCTTTGATCAAACTCTTTCATTCCCCTGTATCCTCTCCTTCTGTTCCCCTCTTCCATTTCCCTGGATCTTCCTTTTCTCTTTCACCCTGTTATTTCACTGAGTCAGACATTTTCCTTTCTCTTCAACCCTTCTATTCCCCCACATTCTTCTCTTCTCTTCCACCTTTCAAACTTCCTGCACCCCTGCCTTCTGTTTAGCCCTTCAATTCCCAAACACCTTCCCCTTATGTTTCACCATTCTATTTCCTTGCACCTTCCCCATCTCTTCCATCTGCACATTTCCCTGGATCTTCACCTACAGTACCTACAACCCATCCATTTCCCTGCATCACCATTTCTCTTCTTTCCTTCCAATTCCCTGCACACTCCCCTTCTCTTCCATCCATCCATGCCCCGGCAACTTCTCTTCCTATTCTACCCTTCAATTCCCTTACATCATCCCTTTCCTTGCTCCTGTTAATTTCGCTACATCAACCTTTTTCTACAATTCCCCTGCACCCTCTCCTTCTCTTCCACTCTTCTATTCCAATGCATCCTCCGCTTTTTTTTCCACCTCTAAATTCACCTGCACCCCAGCCTTCATTACAACTCTCCCATTCTCATACATCCTGCTCTTCTGTTCCACCCTTCCACCACCCTGTTCCCTCCTCATCTCTGCCACCATTTCATTCCCCTGAATCTTTGCCTACCTCCAGCATTCCATTTCCCTGCCTCTAATCTTTCTTTCTAGACATTTCCATTTCCCTGTACCCTCTCCTTCTGTTCCTCTCTTTCATTTATCTGCTTCTTCCTGTCTTTTCCACCTAGCCATTTCCCTCAATCTTCCCATTGTCTTACCCTTCCAATCCCCGCATCATCCTTTTTCCTCCCATCCCTCAATTCCCCATGCACTCCTGCCTTCTCTTCCACCCTTCCATTCCCATACACCCTCCTCATCTCTGCCACCCTTACATTCTCCTGAATCTTGGCCAACCTCCAGCCTTCCATTTACCTGCATTTTCCGTTTCTCTTCCACATTTTCCATTCCCCTCCATCCTTTTCTTTTCCACCCTTCAATTCCCCTGCATCCTTGCTTTTTTCTTCAACCTTTCCATTCCTGTACACCCTCATCTTCTTTTCGCTGCTTCCATTCCTATATACCCCAATCTCTTCCACCCTCGTATTAACCCGATTCTTCACCAACCTTTCAACCTTCCATTTCCTTGCATCTTTCCTTTTTCGTCCAACTTTTCAATAAACTACATGCTGCCATTCTCTTCCATCCAATCCGCTGCAACTTCTCTTCCTGATCTACCCATTCAGTAGCCTTGCGTCATCCCTTTCTTTGCTCCTGTTAGTTTCTCTGTATCCTCCCTTTCTCTTCCACCTTTCATTACACTGCACCCTTTCCTTCTGTTCACTCTTCCATTTACCTGCATCTACTCTTGTCTTCCAACCTTCCGCTTCCCTACGACCTCCAATTCTGCATCACCTTTCCATTCCTGTGCATCCCTCCTTTTCTTCCTTCCTGCCATTTCTCTCTATCCTCCTTTCATTTGCCCTACATATTTCCATTCAAATCCCCCCTTTTCATCCACCCTTCCACTGGCCTGCAACTTCTCTTCCTGCTCCACCCTTCAGTTCCCCTCCACCCTATTTTTCTCTCGCAGATGTAAACTCCTCTGCACCCTCCTGTTCTTGTTCATCCTTTCATTTCACTGCACCCTCTCCTTTTTTTCCACCCTTCTCTCTACATCCTCCCTTCTTCCACCCGTTAATTCCATGCCCCCTCACTACCGTATATGTTCTACCTAAGTTTCATTTCTTCCTGTTCAACCCTTCAATTCCTCTGCATCCTCCCATTCTCCTACACCCTTCCATTACCCCGCACCCTCTCCTTCTGTTCCACTCTTCCATTGCCCTGCATCCTCCCCTTGTTTTTTACACTTGCATTCTTCCACATTCTCCAATTCTGTTCCACCCTTCCATTCCCATGCACTCTTCCGTTTTCCTGCGTCTGCCCCTTCTCTTCCACCCTTTTATATCCCTGCATGTTCCCTTCATTTCCACCCTTCCATTCCCCTGCAACCTCTCTTCCTTTTCAACCCTTCAATTTTTCTGCACCCTTCCTTTCTCTTAACTTGTTAATTTCTCCGTACCCTCCCCTTCTCACTTATCATTCCATTCCCCTGCACCCTCTCATAATCTACCCTACCATTCCAGTGTATCTGTTTTGTCCTCTACCCTTCCGTTCACCTACATCCTTTCTTTCTTCTTCCATTCCCCTGCATGCTTTCCTTTTCATCCACCCTTCCATTTTTGTGCATCCTCCCTTTCTGTTCATCTTTGAATTTTAGTTCTGTCCTTTTATTTCCTTGGAGCCATTTCCTTTTCTTCAACCCTCCATTTCCTTGCACCATCTCTCTTTCTGTTCTGCCCTTCCATTTCCCTGCATCCCCTGTTTCTCTTCTACACATCAATTTCTTTTCCATATTTTGATTCCCTACAATCTCCCTTTCTCTTTCCCCTCTTAATTCGTCTGTACATTCCTGTTTCATTTAACTCTTCAATTACCCTGCACTCTGTCCTTCTACTCTACTCTTCCCCCTGCATCTTCCCTTTCTCTTTCACCTTTTAACTCCCTTGCAAACACCCTTACCTTCTGTTTTACCCTTTCATTTCTCTGTATCCTTCCCTATCCCTCCCCCATCCTTCTATTCCCCTGAAACATTGATACCTTCTCTTCTAACTGTCCATTCTCCTGAATCCTGCACTTCTATTCTATCCTTTCATTTCCTGCATCCTTCCCCTCTCTTCCAGTCTTACAATATCTTGCAACCTTCCCTTATCTTCCATTCTTTGTTTCCCCTGAAACATCACCTTCTCTACTAACTGTCCATTCTCCTGAATCCTCCCCTTCTATTCTATCCTTTCATTTCCCTGCACTCTTCCCCTGTCTTCTAGTCTTGCAATATCCTGCAACCTTCCCTTATCTCCCACCATTTGTTTCCCTGGCACCCTCTTCTTTAGATCCATTTCCCTGGACCCTGTTTTGTTCCACCCTTCTGTTCTCTTGCATCCTCTGGTTCTGTTCCACCCTTCTATTCACCTGTACCCTCTCCTTCTCTTCTAGCGGTTAACTTCTCTGCATTTTTGCCTTTAGTTGCACCATCCCATTCCTTGCAACCTCTTCCTCTTTTCCAACCTTCCATTTCCCTTGCACCCTCCCTTTCCTTTCCACTGGTTAGTTCCCATACACCCTCTCATTCTTCTGCATCCTCTTCTTTTCCACTGGTTATTTCCCCAGCACCCTCCTCTTCATTTCCACCATATAACTTTCTTTCACCCTCTCCCTCTGTTCTCTCCATTCCTCTGCACCCTTCCCTTCTGTTCCAACTTTCTATTACATGTAACCTACACCCTCCCTTCGTAACACCTTTTGCTTGTCCTTCTCTCTCTCCTTCTTGTCTTTCACCTTTGCATTCCCTTTACCCTTCTTTTCCTCCCTTCCATTCTCTGCATTCTTCCCTTGAGACTAGTCCACCCTTTCATTCCTTTGGACCCTTTCCTTCTTTTTACCTTTGAAATGCCCTTCATCCTCTCTTTATCTTCCACCCTTTCATTTCCCTTTACTCTATCTTCCTCCTTTCCATTCAACTGAAACCTTTCATTCTCTTTAAGTCTTTTTTCCATGCACCAACCTTTTTGTCTCTTCAAGCCTTGCATTCTATTACACCTATTTAAAAGCTCTTAGAATAATGTATACCACATATGGAAAGAGAAAGAAACAGTACAATATAGTAAACACAATTGTCTTGTGTCCAGGTGATCCGATTCTACAAGGAAGAATGAAACTGAGCCTGACTGCATCCTCTTTGCAGTATTTACATAGCTGTTTTGAAACACTACAGCCTGGTATGTTAATAAACAGGATAGTTGAATTGTATAGATTAACAAATTATTTGATATTATTTTGTCTTCCTGGAAGTGGAACTAAATATAGGTACAAACAAAAGATAAATGGCAAACATAGCATTATTATTATCTCCTAAAGTACATTAAAGGTTTGACAAAATCCTTAATTTGCACCATGTTAAACCAGTTTAACCTTTAAAACCCAAAAGTAACATGCGATGTATTTTTTTTATTGTATAGACTTGTCCCTACACACTTGCACTCAATAGGTTGCATAAATTTTGTATTTACTTTTGAAGTATAGAGTCTGTGGAGGTAGGGAAGGGTGCAGGGAAAGGTAAATGTGGAAGGGGAGGGTTCAGAGGAAGAGAATGTTTCAAGAGATGGGGAGGGTTCAGGGAAGGGGAAGTTTCAGGCATGGGGAAGGTTCAGAAGATGGGGAGGATTCAGATGAAGGGAATTGCTCAGGGGATGGGGAACGAGAGAGTTTAAAAGAAGGTGAGGGTTCAGGGGATGGGGAGGGGGAGGGGATCAAAGGATTGGGAGGATTCAGCAGATTGGGAGGACTCAGAGGAAGGGGAGCCAGCTCTGGGGATGGGGAAGGAGAGAGGTCAGAGGAAGGGGATGGTTCAGGGGATGGGGATGGGGATGGAGAGAGTTAAAGGTTCAGGGGATTGGGTGAGTTCAGGGAAAGAAAGGGTTCAGGAGATGGGGAGATTTAAGAGGATAGGGAGGCTTCAGGAGATGGGGTGGGCCCAGAGGAAGGGAAGGGTTCAGGAGATAGGGAGGGCTCAGAGGATGGGGAGGGTTCAGCATATGGGGAGAATTCAGAGGAAGGGGGTGGTTCAGAGGGTGGGGATGGAGAGAGTTCAGAGGAAAGGGAGGGTTTAGGAGATGGGGAGGGTTCAGGAGATGGAATGGGTTCAGTAGATGGGGAAGGTTTTAGAGGAAGGGAAGGGTTCAGGGGATGGGGAGGGTTTAGAGGATGGGGTTTGTTCAGAGGAAAGGGAGGGCTCAAGGGATGGGAAGGGTTCTGAGGAGGGGTAGGGATCAGGGGATGAAGAGGGTTCTGAAGAGAGGCAGGGATCAGGCGATGGGGAGGGTTCTGAGGAGGGGGAGGGATCGAGATAGAGAGGATTCAGAGAAGGTTTTGTTTGTTTTGTTTTGTCAACTTTATTGAGAGTCTTACGAAGTACACCAAAATTAAATAAACAATGTTCGGAAAGGACA